>CM039679.1:282631518-282908290 GCA_022537955.1 Schmidtea mediterranea
AATATCTCTTTTAAAAACTCCATCGGTACTTTGTCTTATAACTATTTCCTTGGCTTTGTCTGTTCATGTCTTCCATTTTTGGATTTCTACACAGTTTTCTATAGCATTCTTGACCTATTTTTTATTAATATTTAAATTTAAATTTTTCTTTGCATAAACATATTATTTTCTTATAAGGGCAAGACAAATCTCTATACACATCATTGATTAACAACTACTTCTTTTTCTACATTTTCCGTTGACTCATCGATTATTAACATCTTCGTTTCATTCATTTCTGATCTTGCAACTTCGTAGATCGTCTGACACTGAATGCATGTAGTACAATTATTCCTTGATAAAGCGTTCGCATTTGCATGTAACTCCCTTTTTCGGTATTCCAGCTTTATATCCAATCCACTTAAATAATTCATCCGTGTCTGGAATTTGGCATCACAATCGATAGCTAAATTTTTCTTTGGCTCAAATGCTTTACGAAGACGACCTTCATACCCAATATAATATGACTATGTTTTGGTAGAGTTTCTTGAAATATTTTTAACTCTAGAATAAATAATTCCAAATCTCCGTTCGGTTTCAATTAGCTTCATGGTTTGATAAAATTCTGAAGTCCTGGAGTAGCCGCAATGTTAAAAAGAAACATAAGTGCATAATATTTATTTCCAAAACACTCTTTTATAGCTCTTTTAATTATTGATACAGAATACACAAAGATACCAACATTCAAACACAATCATCAAACACAATTATCAAACATCAAATCCAACCTCAGATCTTCAAATTATAATTTTGACATAGTTTCAAATAAAGGTTAATTTAATTAATTATAAAATATTTTTTAATTATCCTACCTTACAAATATAATTACATGGATATTAATTAAGTACCACATGATTTGGTGCAGATCAACATTGTGAATAATCGTCCAACATTGTCAACTGTACCACATTTCAATCATAGTTTTCTTTATGTGATGCTTTAAAAAATTTATTTTGATAACATTTTCAAGCATACTGGGTTGTTTTTGGAAATCGATATTTAAATAAATTTATGTGTTAATTATACTTTTTTAACCGTAACAGCCCCACGTACCACATTCACTCTTAAAAATTTGGTCACCGTAAACTATAGATTACTATATTAAAATTAATTTATTTAAATGAAATTTTAACTTCTCAATGAAAATAACAAATGATTTTATTTTAATTTTTTGAAATTAGTATCAAAGTAATAAACAATTCTAATTTTTACATTCACAATCAATATTTATTTAATATTTATTTTCTACTTTTTTATTTATAAATAAGTCCCAGACAATTACTAAGAAATTATTTGATAATATAATGTTGAAATATGTGAATTATATTTCCATTTAACGATACATTTTAAAGATTTCTGAACAAAAAAAAATTAAAATAACTTGAAATATTTTGAAAATATGAAAATAATATAATAAAGACAAATATAATTATTCACAATAAATCACTATCGAAATCATTACACAATTTCCAAATTGAGTTTGCTATAAAAAGAAATTTTGTTTGACAAATTCAAGTATCATTTTTTGTGATTGTAAAGAAAATATACCAAAGCGTGATTAATTGAAAATAGTGTGCTATTTTTTTTCATTTTGATGGGTTTGGATTTAGTCAGATGTATTTTCTTATTCTTTCCGAGATTCTAACTGCATGCCTTTGATAATTATGTGTGATGACATATTTTACTTATAGCTACGGTGACCATATTTTTCAACCAAAAAAACACATTTAGAAATGTAATAAAATTATAAGTAGTATTAAGTTTATTGGATAGATAATAAGATAATTCAAACAATATTATGTTTGTGAGTAGTACTACAAATAATATAAATACTTATATTATTTTTTATAAAATAAAAAATAAAGCCTTCTAGGCAATCACTTAACAAAATTAAGTACAAGTCTTTTCTTGACTAAACAATATAAAACAAGAAATGTAATTATTAAAAATAATTAAAAACATTTAAATAATCTTAAAACTATTTATATTCTGTTTTTCATTAAATGAACATCGTTGACATATTGTTGTTTTAATAATATTTCACTATTAATTAAGTAATAATATTAGGCTCCTTTATTCATTATATTTTTAATTTATCAGGAATTACAAATTTACCTTGTGACTAAAAATTTCCTTCTTTAGCATTATGAACGTGTACTTATGAAAAGGAATAATATTGAGTTAGAATGCAATACCATTGAAGAACTTGTAAATGCATTTGGTGTTGACAAAACTTATAGAGGTGAAATTCGTAAAATGTTTTTAGATAATTGTATATTTTGTCAAAATGGGTTTGTACAAAGGTGAAAGAATAATGGTGGAATTAGTAGTGCTATTATTACTTATTATTATTATTATTATTAGTATAAAAAGATGATTCCTTGGTAGCAGCATAAATTAATATATCAGATAAGTGAATAACAAAATATAATTATTACATCGCATCAAGGGTTTTTCTTATTCACTTATCTGATATATTAATATTATTATTGTTATTAATATTATTATTTATTATTATTATTATTATTCACTTATTCGGCAAGAAACTGAAGAGGATTATTTAATAATCGAAACTTTTTCCAATATAATTTTTTACTTTGCAGCAAGGGCTTATTTTATTATACACTTATCTGATATAATTTATGCTGCTACTAAGAAATCACCGTTTTATATTATTATTATTATCAGATAATTTATTATTAACTAATTTAAGGAAATTATAGGATTAAACTGTTTCAGATATATGTAATTCACCATAAAGACACATTTATTTATAAATAAATTTTTAGAAAAATAATAACTATATACCTAAAAATAATTATTGAATAATATTTGATAAAATGACAAAATTGTAAACAATATTTTTAATTATAAAATACCAGTATTTCAAAACACATCTGAAAGAATTGCTGAATAAAATACAGGTGACCAAAGGAAGTCAATAAATATGTTATAAATTATAGAGAATTAGAAAAATATATTTAATAAAATTATTCAATAGATTTTTAAAATTTTACCACATATTGCAGAAATTGGTTTAAATAGTATTTTCTTTCAGATATCTGTTTAAAAAGTAGTTTTTTTTATAGTAATGCATTTTAGGTACAACATTTTTATCAAATGTTTGTTAAGTTTATTTAATCAACGTTGGAATTTAAATGAGCAAATGTTTATGTAATTCTTGTTTTTAAATTAAGGAGATCTCGAAAGTTTATTTTCCTAAAAATTTGTTAAACTTGTCTTGTTCATAATATATCCTAATTGTATTTTTCATGTATTTAATTAAATCGACTGCTTATTTTATAAATGTTAAATAAAGGGGCCGGCAAAAAAAATTTCTTTTTTATCAGTAAGAAAATATCTGAAGGTCAAGTTAAAATTTCTTAGGTAGATTTTGGCTTTAAGAACATCGCGTATCTCTATTAAAGTAGCTGGCCTACTCTCCCGACACAAACTTCGTGGATTGATTTATCTCTTTAGAAACTACGAGTGCTACCGATGTGGAAAAATCTTCAGTAATTCAACGATTTTCGCCAATATTTGGTGTCAACATCGGAGGCCAAGCTCACAGACTATTTTCAAAATTTTACACGTCACCTCCAAAGTGTCATCGAAGCTGATGGAGACTATGTTTAGGTTCTGTTATATTTTTCTAACAATTTTCAGAAATAAATGTTTGAAATTGTAATTTTTTCGATTTTAAGAAGATTTCATCGAAGTAGAATTTTTTTTCCATTCTTCTTAATGATCTACCTTAGAAAGTTTACATAAGAAAGATCTACCTAAGAAATTTTAACTTTGATCTTCAAATATTTTATTACTGATAAAAACGAAATTTATTTTGCCGGCCCCTTTATTTTCATTATCATAATGAACATTATTCTTATGTATAAATGACAGATAAAGATATTTTTAGTTTTATACAAATCTATAAATGTCATTTTAAAAACAAAATATCACTGATTGTTTTAGGAAATTTCCACAACAAATAACAATTATATTATGTTAGATTTATCGTTCCAGTGCTTCGAGTATGATTGTTCGGATGAACTGTCTTTATCCAATGAAACTGAAAGTCCAAAATCTTCCATAAAACTTAATTTATTATTTTAGAATTATTTATTTACAGAATGAACTCGTTTTTGCTTCTATTTTAACAATGACTGTATATTTTAATGAATATAGGTCACAATTAATTACAAAAAATTTATAAAAATAATATTTAATAAATTTATATATTATTATTGTTTTTGATTTAATAATTAATTTTATATTTATTTAGTAAAGCCTAAAATACACAATAAAAATGCAATTCAATTATTAATTTTTAAATATTTGAAGGCCTTGAAGATATCGTGAGTCGTTCTGGCAAATAAACTTATCGAATTGTGTTTTAGAAATTCAAAAGGTATTTATAAGCAATAGAAAAACAAGTTTAAGTATATAAATGTTAAAACGAACAATATAAATTTAAATATTTCTCAATGTGACTAAAGTAAATCGTACTAAAAATTATGACAAGTCGGGAGTTTCACATCACTGGGGTATACAATTTTAAAGACAATAAAATATATTTAACAACAATCATCTGAAAAAATGACTCTGATGAAGTTTATATTCATATCAAAAATTAAAACATTCAAATTCATATCTTACTTTTAATTAATAAAATATTCTAAATTATAAAATTCCTAATCGATTTTAGAAATCTCAAAATTTTTAAAATTAAAAGTTTGTAATTTTAAGTACATTAAAATTACAAAATAATTTTAAAATAAAAAAAAAATTTTAATTTTAAAAAATTTCATTTTAAAATAAGACGTGTTAATGATTATTTGACGACTGGATGATGTATGAACACTGATTTTTTTCTGAATAACATTATTTATTTAATCTTTTTAAATTTATCTGAATAATTTTGTGAAATATATATTTATTAAACTATACTAAATAGCCTTAAACTATTGGTTACATAATGAATTTAATTAACATTAGAAATAGTATTGCAAAAATAATTCTAACAGTGCTAGGAATTTTAATAATACTTTTGTAAGCATTTAATAATTTAATACATTTTCTTAAAAGCAATTATTCTTTTGAAAATATTGTTAACAATTAAAAAATTTTGATTTTTGTTTTTATACTTTTTTTAATTAAATCATTGTATCAAAATATTTTAATATTTAAATTCATTCAACATTTTTAATTATTTAATTTAAAACATTTAATTTAATCATATTTTCTTTTTAAAAAAAGAACATCATTAAACCTGCATTGTGACATTTTCTGGTCCATGAGTTATGGACCATGATTATCACGATATTATATTTTGAACGTCTTTTACTTTTTTATAAAACTATTCAAATATTTACACATTTTATAAGAATTTTTAATAAAAAAATATTTCTAATTAAAGAATTTTTACTTAAAAGCTTTCAAATAAGTAGGAACAATAGGAAATATTGTTAAATATGTGATTTTATAAAATTTTTATTGAATGAGACTAGCTCTTTCATCACTATAGGATCATATTGACCCAAGAAATACTCGATGTACTAAACTTATATAGACCCAAGGACGGATCCATGAATTTTTTAGGAGAAGCGATCGCCCCTTCTGGATCCGTCCTTGCTAAAACCGTTAATATGAAACAAACAATTGATAAATGAGAGAAAAACCTAACTTTTTTATTAATTACTTCACTTTTTCAACTCTGTTTCTCTGTTTCTAATTTAGCACACTAATATTTTGATTTTGTTACGAAACCACCAAAATTTGCTCGCTATTTAAACAAAATTTTGACAGGGTTAGGCCAGTGGAAAAACTGAACGCGAAAGTATTACAGTAAGAACATAGTATGACTAATATCAGTTTTGTTGCCGACCAACTTTTTCACAAGAATTTGATAAATGAGAGAGCCAGACGTTTGCGAAAAAACGAATATTTATTCACGCTGGTTCAGGCAGTTAAAATAATTAGAAAATATTTCCATAATCATTTTACTTTATACTTTTGCACAGAAAAATGTCACCTTTAAACCACGTTTAGGTCTGAAATAACACCAAAAAAAACACGTGTTATGGGATAAAAATGAACCCTGTTTATGAGTGCAATAAAATAATAATTTGGTTATGTTCAAGTTGTCTGGTGCATCTCTAGTCTAGCCTACACTGTGTAAGTTGAGTAATAAAAATTAACCCTAATATATGATAATTGTTTTCTAATCGTGTTTGTTTTCTGACGAGTAATATGTACGTTGCAAATTAAACAAGAAAAATACGCCAAATAAAATAGTTGAAATAAATGTGGAACATTTAAAAAGCGAATCAATCTAAAAAAGTAGCCCAGATAAATCTTCAATAACTTTAAATAAACTTGAGCAAACTTATCTTTTTCCTCTCTAGAAAGCACATTAGTGAATTTTTTCGTCTAATCTTTGTGTACATACTTGACTTAATGGATATGCAATGCCTGTCGACAGTTGATTGTCTAATTGTATATGATCTTTTCTAATACAACAAGCAATTTAGACATTTTGTAAAACAAGAATTATTTCAAATTTCTATTATTAATTGTCGATTATTAGGGAAAGCTAATTATTCTTGAAAACATACACTTACACGTTAACTATTCTCACTAATAAAAATTATGTAACGTGTTGAGCAATCAGCAATTTTCTTTTAAAAGTATTTTTAATTATATTTTAATTCTAAATTATTTAAATTAATCAATATTTCGAAGTATAATCATTATTTAATTTTTAAAGATTAATTTTTTGTTTTATTGAACATAAAATTAAAAATTTTGAAAAAATTTCAAGCTTCGTTTGTATCAATATTTTATTATTAAAAATTTATGGATATTTCATCATTTTAGTCATTTCCTAAATTAAATAAATTGTAGAATATTTTCTTATTTTTTATAAAATTAGTTTCATTGATTGATATGATTCACATTTGCATTTTCAGTGATACCCAGTACATTTCCCAATAGTATACTAGTTTCAAGCTAATCAGTACTATGCCGGTAGGTTACCAGTTTCTGTGTTGAACTTGTTTTCTACAGAGATATGATGGTATCTACCATGGTTTCAAGTGAAAGGAGGTTCAAGATAATGATTCGTCTTATTGTCTTGCCTTAAAACCAAACTTTTTCAAACTTATTTGATGCCCAGTGCATCAGGATAAGTGTATAACAATATTAATTTGACACTGTTTTTACACTTACCTGGCGCTCAGAGAAATCTGAGCGCCTCCCGGCATAATACTGATGAGAGCCATTAGATCGAAACTAGTATACTATTGGGAAATGTACTGGGTATCACTTAATGTATCGTATATTCTTGGAATATAATCATTGTGATCAATGAAACAATAATAACAATTGATAAAGGCAATACTTAAAATCTGTGTTACATAAGAAAACAAATGTTAAAATGAAAAAAAAACAAATAAAAGTTCATAATTCGAATATTATGGAAGTATAGCATTTGTAGAAACGTTATAGAAAAGACCCAATGTAAAATACTCTGAATGAAGCTTCTGGTGAGTTAAAATAAAAGTCAAGCTTTGTAAATATTAATCTTTGCATGAATTTTAAGGAAAATAACACCAAGGATCAATCATTTTTTCTTGGGAAAATCAGATAGTTCGTAAAATGATACTTTCAAATGCAATTGTAATTTGCATTCAATTTTAATTAGTAACTCTTTCTCGAATAACAAGTCTAACAACTTCAATGCTTCAGGTGAGCAATCAAACTCAATCAGCAAATAGAATAACAATATACCATTAAACACCCATTAAATTACGCATTTTCTCTCAATATTAGACAGGGAATTAATAAATTCATGATTTATTTGTCAGATTTGTATCTGTTTCGTCTAAATGGGTCTTTATTATGTGTTTTATGTGCAAATTTTTGAAACCATACTAGTCCTGTCGTAAACAATTTGCTATTATAAGCTGACATAATTTCAGTGATCTTAATGACTCTCATAATTGAAAAGAATTCTAGGATGAGTATGGGTTTAATTAAAAAAATCTAGATTCATGGTCAGTATTGCATTATATCAAGGAATCACTTAATGCATTTCATTATCAATGCTGTTTATTGCCGTGGTTTGGTATTGAAGGCTCAGTGCAATTCATCAAAGTACGTTGGTTTGCACATTGATAATGTTTTAGTAAATATATTAGAGAAAATTATTTCATTGGTCAAATTAGCATGACAATTAAATTGTATAATTTTTTGATCTCTTAAATTTGTTATTCAGTGAAATTACATCTAAAATGTTCTTATTATACAGAAAATAGATATTTTGGGGCCCATGCGGGAGAATCAGTAAAATTAAATTTTCATTGGAGCATAAATATAATAATAATTTTCGAGTTAGTCATTTAGGGTAATTTTTAAACAATTATTTCCGCTAATGTTACATGAAAACACAAATTTATTTAATTTGATTAAATATAAATGCGCTAAACAATATATGAAATTTTTCATCATATTGCGTCACTGGAACAAATGACCGGCTGGATACGAAATCCTTTTGTCGAATGTCCGTGAGATAGAATTAATTTAAGTCATATAAAAGAAATATTAACAATTATGCAATGAAAAAATTCGCTATGATTAAAACATTTAGAAATTCCTCTCGATAGTTTTTGGGTACTTATTAGAAAGGAATACTCAAATATCAAGGAAAGAACACTAAAAATTTTATTAATGTTTTTACTTGTGTTAGGCAAGATTCTCTGACAACCACTTCAGAAGGCTTCTAAGAGGTATGGCAGGGAGCTGAATATTGCTGATACCCGAATTGAGCTTGATACACTGCCCAAAATATGAAGGAGCATAACATCACCCTCGTTGGAGACACATCCAAAAACCACCATAGTTTTGAGAAATTTGATTTTATGATACAAGAATTGTAAGAAAGCCATCTTTTGTTCTAAGAATTGTGTAGCTGGTCCTGACAAAAAAAATTTCGATGTCCAGCATGAATCATCATAGTCCAGGTGACTCTTCCAATATTGCAAAGACTTCCACTTGTCAATTTGAAATAATTTTGACAGTAAGGATAGAACTGAAACGAAACAGTGAAAAAAGTGTAGACTCTGCGAATTTTTCCCAAACACCTATATAGTTTTTATTAAAAAATAACTGTCAAATTTATTTAATAATGAAAACTCCTTCTTTTGGAACTAATAGTACCGAAAAAAGAATAAGAAATGTTGACAAGTTTCATTCTGCAAGAAATTGAAGAAGATTATTTAATAATCGAACTTTTTTCAATAATATAATAATTACTTTGAAACAAGGGCTTATTTTATTATTATCTAGGTTACTTATCTAATATCTTAATTTATGCTGCTACCAAGGAATCACCTTTTTATATTATTATTATTATTATTATTATTATTATTATTATTATTATTATTATTATTATTATTATTAAATAATTAAATAAGCTTGGCAACGATTTTATTAAAAGAAACGCCATTCAAACATTCATTGTACGACATATTTCGATAGTTTAACTGTCATTTTCAGGTACAAAAACTAACTCAAATAGTATGGATCAATTTATGTATTTTAAACAAATTATTTTTTAATTAAATATTTTAATAAATAAATATTTCAATAAATATATTAATACTTTTTAAACTAATTTTTAAAATTTTATATAGATATAAAAGTTTGTTATCTCCATAATAAGAAAAATTTTATAATAATAAAATATTTTATAAATATAAATCATTTTACTTGACATAATACAACTAATATTAAAATTTTTTAAATTTTTAAACGATAAAAAACATCAATTTATCAGAATTTTCCATAATCAAACTATTTAAAAATATTCAAAACATTCGTAGTCATAGCACTTTGCACATTAAAATTTGGATTCAATGACATTATTAACAATGCTTCACATATAACAAATTACCAATAAATATGAAAACTTTTCAATAAAACTTTAAAAACAGACATGCCTATTTTACTTTTACAGCTTCTATTATTCTCAGAGATGACGGGAAGTCTCTTCATTACATGTAAATTGATAAATGAGATCAAAACACAATCCAACCAGAGATTTTGATTTATTAATAAACATACTGCGTATCTTACACTTATTAGATTATTATTAGAAATTATTGCTATTATTATTATTATTAAAGATTAAAGAAATGAATGTATAAATTTATTTACTTTTACTTAATTTAATTTATAAATACTTAATACATTAATAAGAAAATTATTCTGATCAAAATATTTGAAAATTTCTACAAATTTCATGTTTAGATCCTTTATTAACAGTAATTCAATCCTGTAATTTGCAATTTGTAACATAATCGTGCTTTAATAGTGAATTGGATAATTTCATTTATACATTATCCGAACTTATACATTAACTTATGAAAATACTTTAATATTCAAAATTTACGTAAAATATTTTAATGTAATAACAATAAAGATGTTATCAGCACAGATGTTTTAAGTGAACAAAATTGAAAAAACAGCAAGTCGAACAAGAAAATAATGAGATTAGGCGGTTTTAATGCGGGAAAAGAGTAGATTTACTGAAGATTCTGAAATTTAATTATATCGAGACTATTTTGATAATTACTTTATATTAAAATTATAAATAGCTAATTATTATTTAAACAGCTAATTAAATATTTACACACATAGTCTAGTCAAGACAATCATTGTCACAACTGTGACAATTAATGAAACATGCTATGAAAATGAGAAATTCTCAATTGCAAATAGAATTTTTATGCTTTTTTGTAGTGTCATGAAAAAAATTTTCTATTTTACCGGATAATTCTAAAATTTTATTTTTTATTTATAATGGTAAAAAATTTCTATCAATTCTTGGAACTTATATATTAAGCTTCTTATTTTTATATTACTTCCATAACTTTGACTCTACCCCCTCAATATGGACAATTACGTGGTCAAAAATTCGAATATTTTAGTGAAAAACACTTCTGAATTGAAAGATTGTTTCCGTTATCTCAAATATTTTCATTTAAATTGTTAATAGTTTAAGTGAAATGAATTTCAAGGTTATTAATTTAATCAAAAATGTTATCTATATAAAGGAGTTGATTACGAATTTTCAAATGATTATATTATGAATTATAAATTACAGTCCAACAGCTTTATTAAAAATGAGCGATATATTAAAACAACATGCACAGAGATAAACCTTTTTGTGATTAGAATAGCAAATAATATTTAAGTTCATAAAAATATACTAAAATTCGTTAATATAATTAAGAAAAAATATAAAAGAAATATTGTTTAAATCATTGACAATGATCAAAAGAACACTTGAAAAAGGCAGTGTCAAAAATCTGTGTTAGATAGAGGCAAATTTTTAAGAGTATAGTTTCGTAGTCGAAATAAAGATAAACAGATCAAAGGTGAACAGAATGATAAATAATCCTATTCATAATGAAATTAACTATTTTGTGGAAGCTAATAATTTTCGCTTCAAATTCAACTCAATATAATTATGCCTTAACTATTTTATATTATAAAAATTTTGATTTTCTCAAAGTCAATAAGTTTGTTTCGCAATAAAATTTTCTATTTTCATCATTGATAAAAATTATTAGTTAATCAAGGTTTTAGAGAAAAATTAACGTTATCACACAAAATATTGATTTATTGTCATCTAATAAAACTGAATGTTTAATCACTAAAAAATTTGTATTTAAAAAATTTTAACCATTTTGCTATTGAGTACATTGTAGTACATTGCCTAACTATATACTTGTCACTCAATATTTTCGTAACTTGTAGTAGCATTACTAAATTTAAGCTCTTATTAATCATTGAAATACATTCAAATGACAAAAAATCATCTCTAGAAATGGACGACAAATGATTACTAGTTTCCAGTATTTTAATGAAATTATATATATATATATATATATATATATATATATATATTTATTTATTTATTTATTTAAAGTGCAAAATATGAATTATAATTAAGAAATATATGTTTTAATTTAATCTTAAAGTGATGAATTAGCTAATGAAAAACATAATGAAAATTAAATATACTTGTAATACAATAAACCATTGATAATTATGTACGAAATCCATTTATATTTGAAACACATTTACTATTTAATGAATATATTTATTTTATTAAACAAAATTTAAATATAGACAAATATATATTTTCTTTATAATAGATTTTAAATCAAGAGGTAAATTACATTAAAACTTTATAAATCGTAAATTAACCTGAATATGAAATTAGGCTTTCATGTCTATTGTAGCGTTTGGATCTTTTCATGGTTTATTCTTTTTATGGAATCAAAATTAACCTTCACGTTTTGCTGTAATATACTGATTTTATCTTTTAAAAGTGGTTTACTTACACTAATGAAAAATTGATTAATACAAACAATTACATTCAATTATAAGGAATCAATTTTGTAAAGTAAAATTTTTATAAAATTAGATAGTTATTCATAAAACCCACTGATAAATGCAATCACCATAACTTTAGTGTATTTTAATAAGTTTCTTTAAAAATTTTTTTGAAGGAATATAATGAAAAGTTGTAAATATTTATTTGTGAATATTTTGTGAAAATATTCTTATCTGATTCAATTAGTGTTGGACCAGAACACAAATGGCCTTGAAAATTGTTTAAATGTATCAGTAATATAGCACGAAAACCCAGCACCAAGATAACTTAAAATACAACATACAACATCAACTAAACACTCTAAAATTTTAGAGAATATAAATAAATATAAAATCAAAAACATAAAAGTAAAATAAAATAATTACAAAATGCATCAAGAACTGCATGAAATTTACATAAAAAATAACATAATAACAAGAAAATTTGACCGAAAAACGACAAGTTATATAAAAGTAAAAAATTAATGAATTTGTTGGGCCAACACACAAATAACCTTGAGAATTGTTTAAATGCATCAGTAATACAGCACGAAAACCCAGCACCAAGATAACTTAAAATACAATATACAACATCAACTAAACACTTTAAAATCTGAGAGAATATAAATAAATATAAAATCAAAAACATAAAAATTAAAATAAAATAAATACAAAATGCATCAAGAACCGCACGAAATTTACATAAAAAATAACATAATAACAAGAAAATTCGACCGTAAAATGACCATTTATATAAAATTAAAAAATAAATGAATTAAATGAATAAAAATAAAATATTTTTGGATGAATAAATTTAATTAAAAATGTTAAAAATAAATTACCAATTTAAATTAAGAAATAAATAAAAATTTAATGTAGATAACATAAATAATTTCAAAGTCGAATTTTGTTTAATCGCAGTAAAACTAACACGCAAGGTTAAGGCCAAATTATAAGTATAAATACCGATGTGTTTTCACAAATTTTCAGTCTTATTTTTCGGAGAAAAAATTTCATTACAGAACTGTATAACTGGTTGTATAACTGGTTGAGAGCCGTGCATGCAGGCAATTAACACGGGTAAGTGTTTTGCCTGAACACGATCACTCTCAACTGGTGCAATATTATTAAATGATTTTTTCGAAGGGAATTGATGGGTAATTTTTCAATTGAATTTATGGATGACTTTTCAGATCGAATTTATGGATGATTTTTGTTTTTCAAATTGAATTTATGGATAATTTTGTTTTTCCAATTGAATTTATGGATGATTTTTCGAATCGAGTTTATGGGTGATTTTTCTTAATTGAATTTATGGATGATTTTTCAGATCAAATTTATGGATAATTTTGTTTTTCCAATTGAATTTATGGATGATTTTTTAAATCGAATTTATGGATGATTTATCGAATTAAATTTATGGGATTTTCGAAGTAAATTTTATGGAATGGATACAATGAATTTCAAATGTATGTGGCCGATGTAATATGCTGAATAAATATTTTCTATCTACAGCCTTAGTGCATCGAAACTTTTATTCCAAATGCTATGGTAAAATATTATTTGTTATTCCTTTTCCGGCCCACAGCCAAAGACACATCACAAGTTAATAAAATCAAACATATTATTCGAACCATGTAAGTGCGTGGAATATCGCCAATGATTCGTGCCCGTGAAGGCTCAGCGTGCGGAACGCAGGAGTTGGAACGTCAATATTATCTGTAGATAGGGAAATTGGAGGGTAAATGAGTAGCTCTTTGGCTGCTCCTTCATCATCCGTTTCCTGTAAAATTGACATAAATTTTTAACAACAATCGGCTCAAAATCTCTAACACCGAGTAGTCCAGTGGGCACTCATTAACTATAATATGAACATAAATAGATCTTAAGGACAAAAAGAGGGAATGGGTAGCGGGGAAAATTGCGAAATCGTTACAACCGTTAAAATGAAAAGCCATCGGAAAAAGATTAATCCGAACGACCAAAATCATGAAAAATAATGTTTTTAAATAAAAATTAAGTAAATTAATTTGAGTTGAGGCGGAAAATATGGGCGGGACGCTGCTCAAATTTCCCGAATTAATTCAAATACTTAACGAAAATAGTAACGCAAAAATGGAACGTGTAAAATAAGGGCGGAACGCTGCTCAAATTTTTCGACTCAACAAAAATACTTTACCGAAAACCAGGGAAATACAAATGGATTACGGCTAAATTGTTATATAAGAAAAATATTTCTTAAAGCTGAGGAATAAGGACGAATCCCTACACAAAATTTTGTTAATAATATGGATAATAATTATAATAATTGTGGTGGGTTACAGGGTTCCGAAATTTGCTTATCTTCATCGTTGCCCCAGTAACGCCATACAAAATGATTCTAACCGCCACTTGGCACCCGTTGCTAGGCAACGTTGGAAATGTGTTCAAGTGGTGGATTGTCCGCAAAAATTGAGTATTATCGCTAGTACTGTAATTGCTCGGACAACCCTCGGGTTCACTTATGCTCGCTTAGCTCTGTCCCCTGTGTAAGAGAATTCATGATCGAATGTGGAAAGATGATCTGAAACCGCGATGCGAGTATCCATAATAATACCTGTACGTAAGTGCATCTAGGAAATAATCTAACTACAAGTACAACTACTTTATTGAATTCAACAAAAATATATAGTTATCAAGAGTTAATGGGGTGGTTTTGGAGGTTGTGCTGCTCGGCGTCGGGCACGCTCCTTGCGTCCCCGCCGACGATTATTTGACAGAGTGACGGCCTGATTGGAGGACTGAGGAATTGTATGTGGCATCTGGGACGGGGCGAAGATGAGCGGGTATGTGACCGCTTCCCCCTCCCGACAGACTGCTAGGGCGACTTCTAGTCCCTTGATTTGGGTGCGCAGGTTCTGATTGAGCTGTCGCTCTTCCGTCCAACCTTTCTGTGCTGCAGTTAGCCGGATGTATAATGTTTTTACTTTTCTCGGATCCGACCAAGTCGCTTTGATCTACTGTACCTCTTTAGTCATCTGGAGAATTTGATGGAGGAGATCCGCATTTGCGTTCCTCACGCGATTTAGTTCAGCCTGCAAGATCTGGATGGTGGTCATAACTACAAATGAACAAGATCGTTAAATTTTACTCTAATGATTTACACAAACTGTATTTATAAGTTATCATAAACATAATTATTAAGACGGGTCTACTCAGGCAAACGATTCAAAACGAAAGGACAGAGTAACAAACAAATTTGCTAGGCATGTAATGTTAGCTAATCTTAATTCAAGTGGTTATCTATATGAGGTTGACATTGATTAACATGAATTTTTAAATGTTATCAATATATAATATTTGTTAAATTAACTTCAAGATTTACGATTGCATGCTGTTGACCTTGATTTAATTAAATTTCGAATTTTCTAAATAGGATATGCACTTTCGTGAACGCATTTAATTAGTGTGGGGATATCCGCTTCCACTATGGCTACGTCGGTGTTTATATTACTAGCAGTTGATTTCATACACAATGTCGACGGAAACTCTCTGATCGCGCGAATCCGCATTTTCCGGTCGATTCGCCTAATACCGCAGATACATGTTAAACTTTAATCTCTAATGTCGCATCCTGTTCATTACTTACGGATTATTTTGATTCAAAATATTTCGATAGATGGATTCGTCGCCGTACAGTGGATCGATTTGGGTAAGTTAATATTTTAGTTATTTTTAACACCTTTACCGACAAATTTTTTAGGGTACCTGCTTATATTCATTGCGGATTACGACGAACTACCTCTCTGTGCAAGTGCCTATCTCTGGAATTTATCATTTTGGGATGTTTTATTTGCTACTTTGTCTGAAATTACTTTATTATGCACTATCGACAATTGGCAGTAAGCCTTATCTATGTTTTGATTTTAATGTATTTTTTATGATTAACTTTTTGTATTTTATAAAGTTTTCATTCGTTAATTTAATTTATTCATTAGTCTAAATTTCGATTATTTTGATTCACCTCAATGTGGTATTAACCTTATTTATGACGATAATTTTCCTACATTTTTAGCGGGTTGTTGATTCATTCGTACCTATTTTCCATCGATAGTTTGACTCGTTTATTTTCTTTATAACCAACTAGTTAATTTGTTCAATAAATTGTTTTATTCTAATCCAAGGGTTACTTTATTTAATCATTACATTACTTTAGTTCCAACTAAGGGATTAATTTACTTTTAACCAATGAGTTACTTTACTTTTAATTTAACGAATTGCTTTACTTTTAACTGAGAATTTTTGTTATTTGTAATCAATGAATTTAATAACTAATCATTTCAATCGGAATCAATGAATTAATTTAATTAAAACAATACATTACTTGTCCTCACTTAATGATTACTTTAACGTTATTAAAATGAATTATACTAATTTAATCAAAGAAATTATTTGTCACTACTCTAATTTTAATTAATAAATTACGATCATTTAAATCATGAATTACTTTTACCCAATAATTACTTCAATTTTAAGCCATAAAATACTATAATTTTTTCTTTATTTACAATCAATAGTTACCTTCATTGTTTAATCAATAATCGAAGTAATGAATTTAATGATTTCTACTAATTTATTTCGAAAGGTGAATTTAATTTACTTTTAGCAATAAGTTTTATCTAATTTATTTCAAAATATTAATTCAAATTAGCTATATCAACGATTTCAATTTAATTTATTCCCGTACCCTTTCCCTTTAATAGACCTTAGGCGCATAGTGTGTTTATATTAAATTTACTGAGTGCCCACTGGACTACTCGGTGTGATGATTTTGAGCCGTGTGTGGTATGATTTTAGGTCGATTTTACAGAAATGAGAAACGAGGAAGCTGCCATAAGACCTCTTCCTTATTTCTTGTTTCATCTATAGGGATAATATTGATGTTACGACCCCTGCGTTCCGCACGCTGAGTCTTCACGGGTACATATCATTGGCGATTTTCCACGCTCTTACACAAATCTGTACTATGTAGATTTTACTATCTTGCATTATGTATTGGCTGTGGGCCGGAAAAATTTCGACAGATTAATTAATATTATTAAATGCATGAAAAACAATTTATAGATAATATAAATATTTATTAAACATATAACAAACAAACATAAATTACCCTACATTCCATTCCGTAAAAAACAAAAATTCATAATATCGCATAGTAAAAATAAAATGCCTCTCCCCCCACGCCAACATCCAAGCAGAGCTCTACCGAGGTTGCGAGGACGTGACGTGGAGAGAGGGCTCCACAATAAAACATTTCTCACCTAAAAATAAGATTTTAAACAAGATTCAAAGGTAATTTGAAAAATGGTTTTTTGGTTAGTTTTAATGTGAAAATGGATCAGTATTTATACCTATTTTCTGTCCCTAACCTCGCATGTTAAATTTGATGCAGTAAAACAAAATTCGACCTTGTTATTTTCTAGTGAATTCTATTCTTTAATTTTATTATTTTTCGATTTATTTTACTAATTTTTCATTTAGAATTTTTATTGAATTATTACTAATTCAAATTTTTTGATTTAAGTTCCATTTTCATGAACTTTTATTAATTTTTCACTTTTGTCGAATTTGTTGTGTTTTCTTGTTGTGTTTTGTGTTGGTATCGTGCGAATCTTGGTGCGTTTTGTTATTATTTTAATTTATTTTTATGTTTATTAATTTATATTTAATTCTCTTTTTTCTCATATTTGATAGGGTTTAATTGATGTTTCAATAGGTTTATTTAAACTTGCATGTTATATTTGCGTGTGTGTTACTGATCCATTTAAACATTCCTCAAGGCCGTTTACGTTCTGGCCCAACATAAAACACTCGGGAGTCCGTAAAATTGCGACTTGCAATTTCGATTGATTTTCAAAATGATATCTACATCGTCATTTTCCACATTCACATTCATAAAAATATCTACGGTAAAGTTAATCATCAAGGTAAAGATGGACTTAAGGTCCGGTTACTGTACATAATCAAATAGAATTGGATAGTTCAGTTTTAGTATCACTGTGAATCAGTATGAGTTAGTAAAATCAGTTCAAATCAATGTAGATCAGTTATATTTGGTTTCGAATGAATCACTGACGGCTTGGGTTTCACTTTCTAGCTGGATTTCTCTTTGGGTTGATCTTGAAGGGTGATTGATGGAAATATGCGGGAGTTTTGAAGTTTCGTTAGTTTTGTTGATTTTTCGGATTTGGATGAACATTCTTCTGAATTTCTGAATTGGGGTATTTTGCCTTTGCCTGTTTTTCGTTAGGCCGAGGATAAGACAGCATATTAAGAGTATTATGTTGGATGTTATACTAATCGGTAGTATAATTTCGATTGATAGAGTTGTTGTACCAGGTTCACTTTTCTGTTCAACTTGTTTTCCTAGTTGCTTTTTGATTGACAGGACGATTTTTTGGATTTCTTGGATTAGTTTATTATTGGGATTCGCTTTGGCTTTTCTTTGAATTTGTCTGGTGATGATTTTTAGGGTTTTCTTTATCTCTCGGTTCTCATTTTTTATAGTGGTTATTTCTTCATTATTTTTCAATAGGATTTGTACCATTGCTTGGGTTTTTTCGATATTCGGTTTCAATTCGTCCTTGTTCTCTTTTGTGGGGCATTGTATACACTGGAGGTTTATCTGCTGACATTCCTCGTTTTCGGGGTTTCTGCAAATTTCTTTGAAATCAGCACAGGTGCTGTCTTCTCTTCTGAAGGGTTGGGTTTTCTCGCATTTCTCCAACGGGTTTTCAGTATTGCACTCTCTCATTATTATTATCATTGTTATCCATAACGTTTGGCTCATAGTTTTCATTTCTAATATATATCAATCAATTTTCGTGTTTATTTACAATTTTATTCAACTATATACAGTGGAGATTTTTGCCCTTTTATTCTTTTTCTTTTTCTGGGGTTGAGTGTCTCTCGCACTCCTCTTTAGTCTTGCTCTCTGAAAATTTCATTATTAGGATTTGGGCTTTTATTAATCGCTCGGTTAGTTTTGGGAGTTCTTTTAATCGTTCTTTGTTTTCTTTAATTATCCTTTGTTGATTATGGATTTTTATTTGGAGGTTTATTTCCTTTGTTTGTTTTCTCTTGAGTTGGCGTTTACAGTTTATTCGTTTAGTTGTCTGTTTTTTCAACTTTCGTCTTGATTCTTGGAGTTGTTCTGTTAACGCTTTAATCTCGTCCTGAGCTTGTTGATGACTTTCTTTTATCTCTCTGGCTTCTTTACAACTATCTTCTAGTTGTATTACGTATCTTTGTTCGCTTTTTCTGCTGTCTCTCATTCGTTCTGCTTCAGTTTTCCAATAATCTTCCAGGACTACACGAGTTTTTATCTCAGCTAATTCTCGTCTCAATCGTTCATTTTCTCTCTTTTGATCCCTGTTTTCTCCCATACTGGATGTTAATTTTCGTTTTACTACATTGACTAACTGTTTGGATTGTATTAACTGTTGATTTATCCGGGCGATTTCTGATTCTTGCTCCTCTACTAACTCTTGCCACTCTTTTCTTTCGGCTCTCCACCTTTTACTGTAATACCTCAGTGGGTCTTGTTCTATTGGTTGCACTAATTGAATTGGGCTTGGTATGCATTCTCCGTCTTCTAGATTCATTCGGA
The DNA here is from genome assembly GCA_022537955.1 of Schmidtea mediterranea. Taxonomy (NCBI): domain Eukaryota; kingdom Metazoa; phylum Platyhelminthes; order Tricladida; family Dugesiidae; genus Schmidtea; species Schmidtea mediterranea. The sequence goes on from CM039679.1 coordinate 282,651,647, forward strand.
TTTCTATTTCATTCGAATTCATACTAAATATACATCGATTACAATTTTTTGTTTTCATCATTTTTATTATTTTTATTATCTTTTTACACTTTTTACAGGTTTTCTCTTTAAATTTATACTATCGCTTCGTCCGTCTCTCCGAATCCTTCGTCGGGTTCGGCGGGTACTTGGGTTGGTAATTCCGTCGGGTATAACGGCATGAGCAGGATTGGTGGTCGGTTTTGCAAGGTATTTACCTCTTCTCGTAGAGTGTTTGATATTTGTATCTCTTCGTCTAAGAGATAGGCAAGATATTCTGCATTTTCGGTTAATTCCTCTACTTGCGTTTCCAATCGATGCGTGTTTTCTAACGCTTTTAATTTTTCAATCTCTTTCCTCAAGTTCAGCTCATTTTCCTCATACCCTTGCTTTATCGTTTTTATTTCCGCTTCGACTTGTCCTTTCAACTGTTCATTGACTTCGCGTTGATGTCTCAGCTGAATTTCTTTAAATACCGCAACTCCTCGGTGTCCATTCACCTCCTGTTGGAGTTCTATTATCCTTTCATCTAATTGTTGTTTCTGTCGTCTTTCATCAGTTTGTTCATTTAGGGTTTCTAATATTTTTTGATTTAACTGATCCGTCCATTTTCTGATGTCCTTTTCGGTTTTCCTGAGCCTTCTTATTGTGTTTTGTCTGATTTTTTCCCGAAATTCTAGGGTTTGGACCTGCTCGTTTCGTTCCTCAATTGTTTGCTTTTGCACTTCAACTTGTTCCCATAACTCCCAATCTTCCATATTTAATATCCTTTTGGGTAGCAATCTTAATTCTTTCTTGGCTTCTTGGAAGTGTTCTTTCCATTTTTTCGCCTCTCTTTTTATTGCTTTTTCCTTGATCTCCGTTTTTATTTGTTGTACTTGTCTCTGTTTAAGAGTTTCTTCTTGTTCTATTAGCGTCTCCTTCATTCTAGTTTGTTGCCATACTATTTCGTGATCTTGTTTTTGTATATGCTCCCATTGCATCGCATTCTCGATTCTCGACAACTTATACTTGTCTTTCCACTTTCTTGCTTCTCCTGTTGCTTGGATCACCATTCTTTCTTGTCTGTCGTCTTTGGGCTCTCTAATTTTCTTTGATGGTTTTGGCCCTTGATTTCTCAGTTTGTTGATTTCCTTTTTCGCATCTTCCCACTTGGTTTTATAAGCCCTTGTTCGGTCCTCCTCTTCGGCTATTTGCTGAATATAGTGTCTAATTCGTGCTTCCAAATTACTTCTTGAGTGTTCTCTATCCTCCGTCCATTTGGCTTTCCAATGAAGTGCTTGACGTTTTGCCCATTCTTTGGCTTGTTCCATACTCGTCCTCTTGGTCTTCTCTATTCGGTATTGAGTGCTAATTTGTCCAATTTCTTCCTGCATTTGCTGTATGATTTTTATAGTCTCCTCTCCTTCTTCTTGTATCTCTGCTTCTTTATCTTTTATCACTTCTCGCAATCTTTCTATTTCACTTTGTTGATCCTGTTTATCTTGCTCTAGGGCTCGTATCTCTTTTCTTTGATTTTTGATTCTAGTTTGGTTTTGCATAAACTCTTTCATCAGTTCCTCTTCTCGCTCTTGGTACGTTTTCTCCTTCCCTTCTGGATAAGTTGTTCTTTGTTCTATTTGTTTTCCCCATTTTTCTCTCATCATTTTCGTTTTTAAAGTCTCTTGTACTAATTCCTCTTCTGCGATTAGTAGCATTTCTTTTAGTTGCAGCGTTCTTTGTCTCCATAGTTCTACTTCTTCACTTGCTACTTTTATTGATTCTGTTTGATCTTTGATTGCTGGTTTTGACTCTTCAGCCTCTTTTATCGGTTGTTTTTCTGTCTCGTTCAGGTTCATAATTGTTTTCTGAATATTAATATCGATTATTCTCTCTTATCGAATGGAAATGTCGGGACGACATTTTGCCGAACCCCGGAGAGATGAAATATGTGGAGCTTAAAAATTGTAAAAATCGATGAAAAACGAAAGACCTGACTACAAATTAAGAGAATAAATAATGAAATAGACGACTAGCCCACCATACAAATTTGGGGGCTCAGCCGGGATAACCATGATTGTTTTTGCAAAGAACCCAAGGAAATAAAAGCAAATGTTTAATTATTAAACAGAAATGTTGGAACGACATTTTGTCGGACCACGGAGAGAGGATGAACTAAAGAATGGAACTTAACAACAAACGAAGGAAAACGATCGACTTATTGACGATGAGAAAACAGTTCGATGATATTATGTAGAGAACGATGAGCTGAGTAAAAATGCCAATTGAACTATGGTTGTATTTTCTAAAGGTTCGAAGTTACAAAGGGTCAAACCTTGACCAAAAATATAATTTTTGATATGTTGTAGAGAAGAATGAGCTTAGTAAAATTCCCAATAGTGCCATGGTTATATCTTCTAAAGGTTCGAAGCTAAAAAGGGTCAAACCTTGGCCAAAACTTTTATTTTTGATATGTTGTACAGGACGGCGAGTTGAGTTTTATTGTCAATGGAACTATAGTCGTATCTTATCGAACCTCAAAGGTGTAAAGGGTCAAACCTTGACCAAAAATATAATTTTTGATATGTTGTAGAGAAGAATGAGCTTAATAAAATTGCCAATAGAACCATGGTTATATCTTCTAAAGGTTCGAAGCTAAAAGGCTCAAACTTTGGTCAAAAAAATTAATTTTAATATGTTGTACAGAACGATGAAATGGCAAAAGTGGTGATAAAATTAGGATCTTCCAACCTTTGGATAAAAAGTTATTAAGGGTCAAACCTTCAAAAATTTTAATTTTTGATATGTTGTAGAGCTTGAGAAGCTGAGCAATATTTACTATAGAAGTATGGCAGTCTGACTTCTGGGTCAAAAGTTATCAAGGGTCAAACCTTAGTCAAAATTTTTAATTTTGATATGTTGTAGAGATCGATGAAACAAGCAAATTGCCATAGAACTTTAGTCATCAGAGCTTTAGATAAAAAGTTATAAAGCGTCAAAACCTTAGTCAAAATTTTTAATTTTTGATATGTTGTAGAGATCGATGAAACAAGCAAAATTGCCAATAGAACTTTAGTCATCAGAGCTTTAGATAAAAAGTTATAAAGGGTCCCTACTTTGGCAAAATATTTTAATTTATGGTATATTGTGTAGAATAATAAGACGATCAAAAATTACCATAGAACTATCATCATGTGAACTTTTGATAAAAAGTTACAATGGGTCAAAACTTTCGAATACTCTAGAATTCAGAGAATTGTGAAGAAATTAAAAATTTTGAAAGCGAATTGTAAATATTTTTGTAAATCAGTGGAGACAAAGTGTATTAATCAATAAAGTGTATATCGTTTGGAGTTCGTTACTGGTGTTTAAAGCACGTTTGGAGTCAGATCGACAATAATTTCTATTCGAAGTCACCGACAACCCCAACAATATGATGAAACAAAACAACAGTTTAGAAAACTCATAAATGACGAGTATTGTAATAAGATAGGAAAATATCAATATATGTAAATAAATTAAAATATTAGATACACAAAAATTTCAAAAATGAAACGATTCAACAGGAAAGTGGGGATAAAATTATCAATATTTGTAGAGCAGGAATCAAAGAAACAGGAAACTATAAATAAAGATAAAATGGGTAGGTTGTATAAATCAATGGAATCATCGTGTAAATATCATCCAAAAAACCGTAGAAGTAGGAATAAGAATATAAAAAATAGATAAATAAAAAAAAAATTAAAATAATAAAAACAGGGAAAAGGTGGAAATCACGAGGGTTAAAGTGATTAGAAATAGGGGAAACCACAAAAATGCGTGTCGTCTAAGAGTTCGTAAAAAAAATTGGAAAACTAGAAATTACTGGATTAAAATTGTTTGAAATAAGACGTGATCACCAAGTCAGTTAAAATAATTCTAAACGTAATAAACGATTAATTGAAAGTAATTAAATTAAAGATCAAAATATTAACGGAAATGGTTGCAACGATTTCGAACCCCTACTCCTATGAGATGAACGGAACTAACGAACGATCGATTGTGCGAATTACAAAAGACATGAGGCCAAGCAAAGCCAAATTAGATACTAAACGAGAACAGATAATCGATTAAGTTAGAGATATTGACGAAAAAATAATCCTGATGATGGAGAAACTTGGGCGTAGATAAAAGGAAATGTTCAGGTGTAAATGAAATGAATAGTAAGAAATGAGCGTAGATGAATAAAATGATGATGCTTGTTATTAATGAAAATAAAGGATTAGAGATAATAATGAATTACGAGAATAATAGTTAGCAACCAGAGGAAAATGATGATTGAAAACGATGAGTTGAGATTAATAATAATAATAAATGAGACAACAATAGCAACCGAAAGGTGTAAAACATACGGAAAAAGCCGAAAACTTCATGAAAGCCGTTAAATAAATTCTGAGTGGACAAGTAAAACACAATTTAAACAGTGAAAGCTGAAAAATCACACATAAGATACGGTAAAAGTTTCGATGCATCATTTTGTTAGTGTATTTTGTAGTGTTATTTATATTATATTATATGGAAATGATACTGGAAAGTAAGATTTAAAACCGAGCTATCATAACGATAGTACGCTTATTCCGATGGAGAACCCTGATCAACTCGAGGAGAGGAAGGTAGTAGGTACCGTCGCAAATGTTGGGGAGTTTCTGGAGAGAGATTGATCACCTCTCTGGGGAACAAACCAACGCGATTACTACAATTTTTGAATTGGGAAAGTGAAGGGGAAACCGAAAATAAAAATAAAAATTGAAAATGCGCATGATTTAGATACCGGTAAGAAAGCTGAAAAGTTAGTAAAGGTACCTAGAGACATTTTTTTCGCTAGCTGGTGGTGAGGCACCAGAGGACAGTTACGGACTGTCGTGTTCAGGATGTTATCAGCCAAGGGACTGGTGGCGCTGAACCGTTCGATACAACAACCCGGATACCACACCGAGTATCGAATGAATATTTTTATTGCTGGGCGGGACTCGATACACAACCCGGATGCCACACCGAGTATCGAGGACACCAAACGGTAGGTGAGATGTGAACTAACCGGTAAATGGTTCATACTCGAAAGGACTTACTAAGGATCAGATCAGGGCGGCCGAATTGTGCCGGAAATCTGACGGGAGAGCGGGCAGGTATTAGATAGATTTATTAAGAATTTTCCGCGCCCATTTATCGCTTCCTTTTCTTTTCACTATTCGGGAAATCAAGTAAACCGTTTTTGGAACTTGATTGAACGTCTAGGCATTTCCATACTTTTATATTCTCCGAGGTACACAACCCGGATCTCACACCGAGTACTGAAGGAATGTTTTTTTTAGTTTTCCCAGCGAGGAGTTTGGTACAAGAACCCGGATCCCACACCGAGTACCAAATATCCGAGTGGCGGTGAGGAAGGCGTAACCGGTCAAATGTGCTAGATAAAAGACGCCATGGATTGAGAGTCAGTGTGAGGCCTCAAACTCACCCAAAAGTCACTGATGAAACTCAACTCCGATATTAAGAAGAGATATGATTAGGATTAAAGATAATATGAACATGAGAATTAAGATTAAAGATAATATGAAATGATTAAAGATGAGATATTCTAGATAGAATACGACTATGATTAGATTAGATAAGAGATGATTATGAAATAAGATATGATTATGATAATAGAGGTGAGATACGATCACAATGAGATACGATTATGATTAAAAGAGATATGATTAGATATTAAAGTTGAGATATGATTATGATTAGATATTAGAGGCCATAGAGTGCCAGATGAGATATGATTATGATTAGATATTAGAGGCCATAGAGTGCCCGTTGAAATGAGATTAGAAATTGAAGGCCACAGAATGCCAGTTGAAATAAGATGACGAAGGCCGGAGAGCCAACGGAAACAATAGAGGGTATAGAGCGCCAGCGACTGAGGATTAAGTAAACGATTTTTAAATCAATGAGACATAGGAAAAATGATTTACAGATTGAATGAGAGTATGAGTATAATGATTTTATTATTGTAATATAGATAATTAATGCTACCACATAGATAATTGATAAGACTATTATAGATAATTGATACGAGGTCGATAGATAATTATTACGAGATATAGAATATTCAAAAAAGACTTAAAAATGAAGGGAGATGAATCAAAAGAAAAAAGATCACAGCGAATAAAGTTTAAGGAAATAGACAAGAGGATTTAAATAAAAGGCCCATAGAGCAACAGCAGATGAAGTTTAAGGAAAAAGACGAAAGTAGTTAAGTAAAAAGGCCATAGCGCATAGGGATTAAGGAATTGTTTTTTGGATAAACGATAAAAGGATAAAGGAGAATAGTTAACGAGACGATTATTGATATGATGGTGATGATTTATTTGATTAAAATAGTTAATTGATACGACCGGATAGATAATTGATGCGACTATAAGGATAATTTAGACGAAACAAATAGATGATTGATACGAGCTATAGATAAATTAAAATAAACTTAAAATGAAAAAAACAAAAATTAAAAAGATAAGAAGTTGACGTAGAGAAAAGAATTAAGGAAAAGCAGTGAGAGTAGTACGATAAATTAATGCGGAAATTTATGTAGAATAATATATGCTAGAAGTGTTATTTATGTTTAGATAATTGACAAAGAATAAAGAGATCGAGTAAACCAAAAGAATAAAGAGATCAAGTAAACGACGAATAATAGAGCCGATAAACTAGAAATAGAATCAAGAAAATGAGTTATGAGAAACCGGAATCAAGGAAACCATTGTATAGAGAAACTGAAAGTATACCGAAACGAACGAAGAACAAGGATAAAAAAAATAGACCATTTTATTGGAATTCAGAGAGATAAAACCAATGATTACAACAAGATTAGAAAGTTTGGAAACAGAAGCCGAAAAATATGATAAATTAACGGAAAAGTTAACCGACAAAGGAAAACAACGTGAAACCACCCGAACCAGAAATTCCAATTCAGTTGAAAACAAGTACGAGTAAAGAGATGGAAAAATTCCGAGAAGAAATGAACCAAGAGTTGCAAAGTAAAATTACGGATAAAACAGAAATATATATTTGAGAAAATCAACAATGTACGAAATCACACGAGATGAACCGGAAATGAGGAGCCGAGAACCGATATTTTCGAGTTTAAAGAGGAATGTACAGGAGATGTATTCAGAAAGAAAATGCAACTAAGAATATTTAAATGACGAAAAAGAAACTGGAAATTCGGAAATAAAAACAGTTGGAACAAAAATAGCTGAAACATGGCAAACGGAAATCGTACTGAAAGAGAAAATATTAACCACAATGGAAGAAAGAGTCGAAAGAGAAAATGAACAAACCGAGTTAAAAGATCAAGTATCAAAACCAATAAAAGTAGTGATAGAAATAACGAGACAAACGAAAGATATTTACCCGCAAACAAATCAATATATTGAAAAACCATCACGAATTTACGATATGCCAGTTAAGAGGATTCAAGACAGTAGAGGTAAATTTATAAATTATAATAATTATTTCAGGATTAACAACGCGAGTTACAATCCAGTATGTACTATCCGTTCAAAAGAATGATGCCGAACTGACCGAGGTTATCAACTAAAAAATTGCCAAGGATGTGATAGAAGAGTTCGCACAGAAGGAGAAGAAATGATAATCTGTTTTAATTGTAATCAAAGCGGTCATATGTCAAAGAATTGTCGAATGAGAAGAATTCAAAGTCAACGAAAACCAAACCAATTCAAGAAGAATCCACAAAATAACCCAACACAAGAGGTCAGACATCGAAGAGATATGACGATAATGAGGACAACCACAAGATACGAGAGTAGAACCTGTTACAACTGCAACCTAAACGGACATATAGCTGCAAATTGTCCAATAGCGAGAAAATCGAGACAAACGAAACCGTACAATTATAGTCAAAGTACACAAAGCAACCTAAGACAAGAGATTGAGCAATTAGGAGGTATGATTCAACGAATATCCGCAAACAATCAAAGACAACGAAGTAATTCGAGGAGAAACATGAATGATGTTCGATGTCAATGGACCAGAAAATATCCAGAACAGCAACAAATTGAATGAAAGAGATTACAGAGAGAGGAAATCCAAGAAATTCGACAAAGACGGATGAACAGAAATCAAATATCAAGTAGAAGCAATATGTCGAAAATAGTCAATACAAAAGAAATCCACACTGCGGAGCAGTGTGTCGTCAACAGCGAGGAGGATATAACAATAAATAACGAAAATAACGACAAAGAAAATAAAGTAATTAAGAAAGACGAAACTCAAGAGGTCAAAATAAAATCAGAGCAAGAATCGAGCAGCGAAGAAAAAATAAAGATAATTCAAGAGTTCACCGAACGATAGACGACGAAAAAGCAGAAAAAACAGCGATAAAAGATATCGAAAATATCGAAATACGAGGGTACTACTACAAAAATCGAAAAGAGAATCGATAAGGAAAGCGAAAATAATTATGTTACAACAAGGGCTAACAAAAATGAAAAGGACAAGAAAGAGGAACTTCAAATAAACGTGAAAAGTAAAGTATTGGAGTAAAAAATTTATACAAACAACAAGAGACAATATAGAAATAAGAGTGACGTCAATCGAACAAGAGGTAATAGATATTTTAATGGTTAATAAAATTTCAGAGGGATGAACTAATCGAAAAGAGAATCCAAAGACAACAAACGAGAAATCCGAATATGCAAGGCAGATCAAAACAGTCAGTGAATTGATAATTGAGACAAAAGAAAATGTAAGAGAAGAACTCAGCAAAACAACGAATGTGGAAAGGAAAATTACAATACAGCATGAATATGCACAACAAAACACGACTACAAAACCACAACGAACGAAGAAAGTTCATGGACAATCGATACAAAAGCTAACGAAGTAAATATCAGAGAATATCGTGAAACATGTTAAAAATCGGGACACACAGAGAACGACTACTATCGACATCAAATAAGCCAACTATTCGGGAAGAGAGGTCACGTAAATAGATTTTGTAACAAAAGACGCGGAAAATGTTTTAACCGTCTAAAATGGGACATATGACTTGGAATTGTCCAAAAAAACAGACTCAGAACCCATCCGGAACAGTGGGACTAATGAGAGGAAGCAATAGGAAACCAAATGAGATCAATACCAACACCAGAATAAAGCCAGCGAATGATACAAGTGTCGAATCAAGTTACGAACCAGGAAAAGACATGATAACTGGAAGGCAAAAAAAAAAAAAAAAACCTATTAGACATGACGAAATAAATTAACGGAGCCGCAAACAGCCAAGAGACAAAAATCAAAATATTACAGTTATCAGGCGAAACAGGAACGAGAATATAACGAAATCTACAATGATAGAATGAATTACCGGAAACAGATGGAAGCAATCATCAAAATAACTAAGGAAATAATGCCGAAATGGACTAGAAACAAGAATATCACCGAGATATTAGAAGGAGTAACAAAGATGATCACGAGCTACGCAAAAGGCTCAAAATCAACAGCAGAAATCAGCATCTTAAAGAAAAGATTTCCAATATTATTCACAATAATCGACATAGCGGGTAATACACCACTACACCATGCCATAGAAAGCGAACGAGGGAAATTATTGAGGCAATGAACCAATGTGGACAACATACAACTATTAGAAATGAGAAAGGACAAACACCCATGATGATTCCAGTGTCAAGAGATATGTCAACGAAAATTATGAGGGAGTTAATAAAAACAAGATCGACTCTAAATGAGAAGGACAATAAAGGAAAAACGATGTTAAATTATATTATGATGTCGCGAGAAGCAAGTGCAATAGGGTTCGTTACGATAAATACAATTCAAGAAGACATCGAAATAATAGGACAAAATTTAAACCCAATTCTTGGAGCAATCGGGAGAGGATACGATAAAGCAGCAGCAAAATTGATCAAGTGGAGAAAAAGAAAATCTGATAACGAAATCATAGACGTAAACAAATTCGAAAGCAATGAAAATATATTAGTAAAAAGAGCAATGAAATCAGAATATGCATTACCAAAGACGATAAAAGCCCTGTTAAAGAGATGAGAAATAAAATTCACGGACAATAAAAGAGAGCCTGAGAGAATAGTGTCCAGAAAAGAAGAATTAGAAACATTGGTAGGAGAATGGCACCGAATACAAGGAAAACCTAGCGGTAAAAAACAAGAAATTGATGACATCAGAAATGGAAGAAAAATGCTAATCAAGATGTATGAAGATATAATCAAAGAAATAAATGCCGAGGACAACAGGATTTAGAAGGCTCGATGTAATAAAAACCAGGACAAAAAGGAAGATGATAACGAAGAAGGAGAAAACCGAGATAGAAATTTAAAAAAAAGCAAGTTTCAGTAGCCTATCAAGAAATAGGACAACAATCAAAGCCAAATAACGTAGACGATCAGAAAAGATCAAAAGATGAAGAAAACACAGACAAAATCTGTTTGAACCAAATGATGGACTCACAGAAAATTCAAAATCGAGAGAACAAAGCAAGTCAAAATATGAACCAATACCCAAGTATGATATGGACGCAACAACCACCGTCACTAATTTCACCACTCCAGTAGCCAAGTGAGATCGATATATATCCAGTAATGGATGAGAGATGCGGAGGGATACGCACCTTGCGCGAAGACCCTTTGGAGATAAAGTAATAAATAGTTAGAAATGTGCATATAATTTATATAATAGATATGTTTATATAGTAATGTATAAAAGTAGTGTATAAATATTATATGGAATGAATATAATAATATCCGATAATATATAAAAGTAGTGTATAAATATTATAGTCAAGGAGCGAAAACAAATTAAAAATCAGACGATGTGACAACGAATAAAGCGGAATGAGAAAGACAAGTGATGCGATATTACGTTAAAAATTGAGAAACAAATCAATTAGAAGCTAATCAAATCGGAATCAGAAGTTGAAATAAACCGATTAAGAGGTACCGAACCCATCAAGGAAATCAGAGACAAGAGTAGACTTGGAGAGCAATTTAAAACTTGGAAAATCCAGTACAATCAGATGAGAAACGAATATCAAGAACAACGAAAACAAAGTCACGATCGGAGCAAGATAAAGCAGCAAAACAGTAAAGGAACTATCAACACGAAACGAAAGCATTGAAGAAATAGATGAAATACCAAGTCAATCAACAAAAAAGACGAGGGAGAATAATTTAACAAAAAACTGAATCAATTAATGTGAAACTGACGAATAACAACAAACAGGTAGATAATTGAAAAACAAAGTTAAACGAAAAAACGAAAAAGACAAGGAAATAGAACTAGTAAACAGGTGGAAGAGATTCAAAAATCAATTCGGGGAATAAAGTAAGAAAAACAACCAACTGCAAGTGAAATTAGATGCAGCCAAACGAGACAAAATGAATATCACGGAACAGTAATCCCAAACAAGACTGACGTCGAACACTGGATATGAATAAAGAAAGGACCAAAGAACAAATCAAGAACAATTCAAAATCAAAAACCAGATAACAAGAAAGACAAATCGAATCAGTAAAGAGAGATTACAAAAGGCAATGCCAACCAACGACAAGACGAAAGATGATGAGGCTGAACTACAAAGTGCAGCCAATCAAAATGGAATATTGAAAGGATCTTGCAAATCGTAGTAAAGACAAACAAAGAAGATAAATGATGTCAAAATAAAGTTAATACCAATCACAGAAACGAGAAACCAATATGATAATAAAGGCAACAGAAATCAAAAGGAAGAGAAACAGAAAGTCAAACCGCTACCTAAAATCAAGAGGAATGATAACGAGTCTTATTAAAATAGCTCGAAATTTGTGAAATGCGAAAGCAGCATGATATTGGCGATGAGGAAGAAGATGGCAGTAATAAACCCATATATACAATCTAGTATCCCTTAGAAAGATGTCGAAAAACCCCACAATCAATCAATCGATGCAAAAATTAACTGTAACAAATATGCCGATATATGAGAAGACAAAGGATATCAATTACGGACGGATCAATTCCTATTATACCCAATGGTCAAAGGATTAACACAAGAAAAACAGATCGTGCAAACCCTCAGAACTCTAGAAAATCAAATCGAAAGTCAATAGAAAAAGGAAACACCCATCAAGGAAACAATATTAAAATAATCATGGATGATCTTTAGAAACCCTACAAAATAACAAAAAGAACCGAAAATCGAGAACAAACAGCCAAAATTGATAACTGAAAAGAAGAAACTCAAACCAACCTCAAAGAATCATGAATAATCCCGAACCGATCAATTATCATCAAACAATCGAGACTAGATAATATGATAAAGGGTCAGTTATCCACAGAATCCAATTGAACGCCACCCAGTTCAAGATGCTAAGAAAAAATCAACAAACGAAAGTTAGAATGTCAATTTACAACTCAAAACCCTAAATAAACCAGCAAAAAAGGAGTCTTGAACTAAACATTCTATTTATTCTTCTTATCTGAGATTCACTAAGCCTGCCAATCTTCCAAACAATCGGCATCTAATGAAGTCAATTCCCCAAACTAAACAAAATCTCAAAGTCAAATCGCACAACAGATATCGAATCTTCAAAATATCAGAACCTGCTGAAGAAAGTAATCAATCAGAAACCAAGAAACTCAAGCATCAACGAGACGAATACCCAAGTGATAGAATATTGAACTCATGATTAACAATGAACTAATGATTCTTAGACTATTAACTATTCTTTATGTGTGATCATGACCGGACTGTATGTCCTCTTTCACTTCATCTTGGAATCCGTATATTGATGTATACTGTATGATTATTTTTATGCATGTGGGTTTTAAGGTCACGACCATGTAACTCGTAGACCCAATTGAATGGAAAATGTAAACTCTGCATAGTTCATAGCTTAGATCTTTTAGAAATTTCGGGTAGCAATTTTACGGGCACCGGAGTGTTTTATGTTGGGCCAGCACACAAATAGCCTTGAGAATTGTTTAAATGCATCAGTAATACAGCACGAAAACCCAGCACCAAGATAACTTAAAATACAATATACAACATCAACTAAACACTTTAAAATCTGAGAGAATATAAATAAATATAAAATCAAAAACATAAAAATTAAAATAAAATAAATACAAAATGCATCAAGAACCGCACGAAATTTACATAAAAAATAACATAATAACAAGAAAATTCGACCGTAAAATGACCATTTATATAAAATTAAAAAATAAATGAATTAAATGAATAAAAATAAAATATTTTTGGATGAATAAATTTAATTAAAAATGTTAAAAATAAATTACCAATTTAAATTAAGAAATAAATAAAAATTTAATGTAGGTAACATAAATAATTTCAAAGTCGAATTTTGTTTAATCGCAGTAAAACTAACACGCAAGGTTAAGGCCAAATTATAAGTATAAATACCGATGTGTTTTCACAAATTTTCAGTCTTATTTTTCGGAGAAAAAATTTCATTACAGAACTGTATAACTGGTTGTATAACTGGTTGAGAGCCGTGCATGCAGGCAATTAACACGGGTAAGTGTTTTGCCTGAACACGATCACTCTCAACTGGTGCAATATTATTAAATGATTTTTTCGAAGGGAATTGATGGGTAATTTTTCAATTGAATTTATGGATGACTTTTCATATCGAATTTATGGATGATTTTTGTTTTTCAAATTGAATTTATGGATAATTTTGTTTTTCCAATTGAATTTATGGATGATTTTTCGAATCGAGTTTATGGGTGATTTTTCTTAATTGAATTTATGGATGATTTTTCAGATCAAATTTATGGATAATTTTGTTTTTCCAATTGAATTTATGGATGATTTTTTAAATCGAATTTATGGATGATTTATCGAATTAAATTTATGGGATTTTCGAAGTAAATTTTATGGAATGGATACAATGAATTTCAAATGTATGTGGCCGATGTAATATGCTGAATAAATATTTTCTATCTACAGCCTTAGTGCATCGAAACTTTTATTCCAAATGCTATGGTAAAATATTATTTGTTATTCCTTTTCCGGCCCACAGCCAAAGACACATCACAAGTTAATAAAATCAAACATATTATTCGAACCATGTAAGTGCGTGGAATATCGCCAATGATTCGTGCCCGTGAAGGCTCCGGCGTGCGAAACGCAGGAGTTGGAACGTCAATATTATCTGTAGATAGGGAAATTGGAGGGTAGATGAGTAGCCCTTTGGCTGCTCCTTCATCATCCGTTTCCTGTAAAATTGACATAAATTTTTAACAACAATCGGCTCAAAATCTCTAACACCAGTAGTCCAGTGGGCACTCATTAACTATAATATGAACATACATAGATCTTAAGGACAAAAAGAGGGAATGGGTAGCGGGGAAAATTGCGAAATCGTTACAACCGTTAAAATGAAAAGCCATCGGAAAAAGATTAATCCGAACGACCAAAATCATGAAAAATAATGTTTTTAAATAAAAATTAAGTAAATTAATTTGAGTTGAGGCGGAAAATATGGGCGGGACGCTGCTCAAATTTCCCGAATTAATTCAAATACTTAACGAAAATAGTAACGCAAAAATGGAACGTGTAAAATAAGGGCGGAACGCTGCTCAAATTTTTCGACTCAACAAAAATACTTTACCGAAAACCAGGGAAATACAAATGGATTACGGCTAAATTGTTATATAAGAAAAATATTTCTTAAAGCTGAGGAATAAGGACGAATCCCTACACAAAATTTGTTAGATAATATGATTAATAATTATAATAATTGTTAATATATAATAATAATAATAATATAATAATAATATTGTAATAATAATAATAAATAATAAAATAATAATAATAATATAAAAATAGATAATAATAATATAACAGCATGGACAATAATAAGAAGGACTAAGCAAATGGACATAACAATGAATGATATGAGAGTATAGGTTAACATTTGAAAGAGATAGGAGAATAATGGGACCTAAGAATCAAAAGCGAGCACAGGTCTTCTATCGACAGCTCGTTGGACCCAGAGATCGTTCGGTCAATTATAGTATTAGCAATAACGCTCACTTTTTGCCGACGATCTACCCACTCGAACACAGTTCCAACGTTGCTTAGCAACGGGTGCCGAGTGGTAAGCGAAAGAATATTTGTATGGGGTTGTCTGGGTAACAACCATATAGTTTCAAAATATCAAAACCCAGTAACCCACCAAATTAAATGAGTAAAAATAAAATATTTTTGGTTGAATAAATTCAATTAAAAATTTTAAAAATAAATTGCCAATTTATATTAAGAAAATAATAAAAAATTAATTTATATAACACAAATAATTTCAAGGTCAAATTTTGTCTTATCACAATAAAAATAACACGCAAGGTTAAGGTCAAATTGTAGGTATATATACTGATGTGTTTTGGCAAATTATAAACTTTTTTGCAAACTTAATTTAAACACTTATTTTGCAATTTTTTTTTCTTTGCAGTTTCATTTTCAGTCTTATATTTTAGCTGGTGTGCGTTACAACTGTGAGCCGTGCATTCAAGCAATTAACACTGGTGAGTGTTTTGTCTGGACATGAAAACTCTTAGTTGTTGTGCATTGACTTATAATTTAAAAATGAAGGTGTACCTGCTATATGAATGAATTTACTATGAATTTATTGATCGATAATGATTAAATGACTTGTGATGAAGCGAGTGAATAATTTTATGCTAATGAACTTCCGAATTACTATGTGAGATATGACATGTCGAATAAACAATGTTTATGCATCGAAGCTTTTACCCAACTTATATGGTCATGTTTATTTATTTATTTTTCGGCTCTTAGCAAACTCTACATACAATTAAATATGTGTAAGCGACGGTATATCCGCCAATATCTCGTGCTCTTGAAGATTCAGCCGTGCGTAACGCTGGAATCCAAACGTCAAATCATAGAACTAAATAGCGAAAGCAAGTAGCTCGAGAATGGGTCTTTTGGTTCAACTTTCTTGATCTCAATTTCGATAAAATCGACAAAATTTTTAAATGACAATCGGCTCAAAATCACTAATACCAAGTAGTCCAGGGGGCATTCATTAAATACAATGTGAACACAACTAGATCATAAGTACAAAGAAAAAGAAAGGGTAGTTGGAAAATTGTGAAATCTTTGCAACAGTTAAAATGAATAGTCATTGGAAAAAGATTAATTCGAACCACCAAAATCATGAAAAAGGAATAATTTAAATAATATTTAAGAACTAAATAAATTATTTTGAGTTGAGACGGAAAATATGGGCGGAACGCTGCGCAAAATTTCGGAAATAATTAAAATATTTATCATAAAACTGTAAAATAAGGGCGGAATGCTGCTCAAATTTTCCGAATTAATCAAAATACTTTATCGAAAATTGTAAAAACAAAGTGAAGCACGCCTCAATCGTTTGTATAATATTCTGATAAGACTGAGAAATAAGGGCGGATCCCTACTAAAAACTTAATCATAATAACGATAATAGTAAGGATAATGGTAATTATAAAAATAATAATAATAATAATAATAATAATAATAATAATAATAATAATAATAATAATAATAATAAAATAATAATAATAATAATAATAATAATAATAATAATAATAATATAAAATAATAATAATAATAATAATAATAATAATAATAATAATAATAATAATAGTAAATATAAATATAATGATAATGGTAGTAATAAGAATAATAATAATAAAAGTAACAGCAGTGACAATGGATTAGAATAATACATATAATAGTAACGATGATAATACTAGTAACAATAATAGGGAACATAGTAGTGATATTCGGGATAAGGGTAAGAGAGATACTGTGAGGATATTTAACATAACGAAGGGTATATAGACCATAGTAAAATCAATAATACTGATGAGGATACCTAAATAATAGAATAAAATAATTAATAAACATGTAAAATGATTGGTGGAAACAATGAGAAGTGAGTAAGATGTGGTTCTGGAGCTTCATAAAAAGGAAATGAAAAAGAAATGTTGAACAACGAGAAAGGAATAAGAGAAAATCAATAAAAATAGTCAATTAAATCAAAGAAGGTCATTTATAATTAATAAGTGCAAATTTAAGCAAGATCAAAGCAAAGCAAAGCAGCTAAATAACAGTTACCGATCTCAGAAACCCACAGCAGTTGTCAAGTGATTGTAAAGCCAATTGATCCGAAAAGTGCTATTCTTCCCGAAGGGTCATAATAAGCACCAAATTATGATTGATTGATAATTCATTGTGTCATTTTAAAGTGAAGATAAAGTGTATTAATCAATAAAGTTTATATCGTTTGGAGTTCGTTACTGTTGTTTGAAAGCAAGCTTGGAGTCAGATTGACAATAATTCCTATTCGAAGTGAGCCCGACGTGATCAAAGTCGGTGAAAAGTGATTGAAAAGAAACATTATTTTAACCAGATTAGTAGTAAATTGTGGGTTCTGAAAACTTTGTATTGAAGCTTGAAGCAGAGGTAAAATATTAATTGTGTTAATAAAATCGAAATTCAGATTGTGTGATTTGAGGAAATTTATTAAAGTGAATCGCTATAATTTACGAAGCAAAAGTAAAAAAGAACTTGTAATGAGTAGTGAAGACTTGCCGGTTTCAATCGCTAAAGAAAGTAATGATTTTGCCAGTTGTCAAAGATTACCAGTTGAACAATATGCAGTCGATCCAGTTATTTTTGTTGATTTTATGAGTGACTACTGCATGTATGCGACAGCATATGGATGGTCCCGAGCAATTATGATTCAAAGGCTACCTTTATATCTAAATGGAGCAGCGAGAGAGGTGTAGCAACAAATTGACAAGAAAGCGGTTGCCAATGATTGGGCCAAGTTAAAATATGCGCTGGCAGCTAAACTGATTGGAGGAGATATAAAGAGACTAATGCTTCAAAAGTTTTATAGTTGAGTTCAAAATCCAAATGAAACAGTGAGCGAATTTGCCTACTATTTATCAACCTTAGCAAGTAAATCATTCGAAGACGACTCAAAACAACCAGGTCTAGCGAAACAGATGCAAGAATTAGTAAAAGATCAGTTTTTGTCTGGGGTAAACAAAGAAATAAAAACAGCATTGTGTTGCGTAGATTATGATAATTTCAATGATCTTGTTAAAAAATCAATTAAAATTGAATTAAACTTAAAAAGTACGAAAGAAAAAGCTCATGCATTTGCAATACTTCCAGTTAAAAGAGAAAGATCGACTACCCCACCGCGGAGCAGTAGGGAGACAGTAAATACACTCCAGCAATCAAGAAGTCCATCGCCAAGTTGGAGAAATGAGAATAGTATAAACATATCAAGCGGTAAAATGCAAAGTAATGAAAGAATAAGTCTCATCCAATGTGAAAATTGTAAAACATTAGAGCATTATACAAATCAATATTGGTTTAGAAATGAAGGCAGCATAAATGGCTAGATTTTATAATTGTCAAAGTAATTGGACTAGACAATACAACGTCATTTGCCAAATTGGAGCGTATGAAAAAGTAAATGAGTTACAAAGGGAGGTTATGCACAAATGTAAAGGTTGGAGAATAGAACTTAAATTTATGGAGCAAAGGCTAGAGGATGATGATTATTTGACCGATTGAGGAATAATCCCTGGAGTGGAAAACGAAATAAAAATCCTGAATATAATTGAAACTAAAGAAACCGTTAAAAATGATTACGATGAAACTAAAAGTGATTTAATAAAAATATTGATCAATGGAAATACAGTTGAGGTTAATGATAAATTAGATATAATTTTAAATTCAGAATTTGACGTGGAAGAAAAATTAAAACTTTTGAACTGTATTAGACCTTATTTGAGTTATGAAACTGGTTTTGGAGAAACAATAAAAACTGTTATTCGGATTTTCGGACAAGAATTTAGAGAACAAGGCATTTATATTGAACCATTTGTGATATTATTAATGATAAATGATCAATGTGTAGAATAAACAGATGAACATTGGTGTACAAAAGTAAGTAAACTGCGACGGGAGGCACCAGAAATCATGGGTAATGACGGAATCATTGTGTTGATGTATAAGGGTTTTGAGTTAGATGATGACGAATATTTATTCGATTGTGGCTGTTCCACGAAAGCTTGATGAAAACGGGTATTTTAGGGACGAGGAACCTTTTACAAATTTTATTAATGAGATAATTGCCTTTAAACAATTAAATTATAGTGAATCAACAAATTGGAGTAAATTTGAGTGGCCAAATTTTAATTATGAAACGAAGAGTAGTAATGATGAAGTGTATGAGAAAAGTGAAATGACCAAAGATGAGGTAGAAAACGTCATTGCACCAAACATAGAAGAAAGTGCGAGAAAAACGGAAGTTAAAAATGACGTTTGTGCAGCAGAGGCAGCAACTGATGAAGCAAAAGTGGAACAGTGTAAGAGTCCATATGAAATAAAATGCGAAATAGTACAGAAACTCCAAGAGGAGAGAAGGCAGGTTAGTTTGAGTAAAATAAAAGGAATTTTAAAGTCCTTAGTTAGTGAACTGTATATTAAACCAGAATTGTGAGAACAAAATGAAATATGTATTCAAAAAATTGCAAAAAAATTAAAAAAGAGACTCCGTACTGTGTTAGAATATGCGAAAGAAAATATGGAATTTTGTGATGAAGATGTGATATTGAGTATGATAAAAGATGAAATAGATAAAGAAACGGTACTGACAATTATGAGTTATTTTTTACTAGAAATTGGAGCATACCTTTGTTTAAATAATGATAAAGAAGAAGAGATAATTGAAGCGGCAACCAAGGTTCTGAATAAACATGTTAGTAGCTGGATAAGTGAAAATGGAGGTTGTGGAAAAGTTAACAAAAAACCAATCTAAACAAACAGAAGTAATAAATGAAAAGTGTGGAATCGCAATGAGAAGAAAACCAATGAAAATTCCGTTTATAATATTGTTGGAAGTATAGGAATTTTCAGATTACTATATTACTCATCCTATTAGTGTGACCTTCTCTTCTAACTACTAGGGATATCCTCCTGATACGCCGCACGATTTTAAATAACCATTGCGTACCCATGACCGGAATCATGTTGGTACTGTACGCAATAGCCGAATGCCATTCGAGCAGGTGAGCGCTATTACTAACACTACTCCTCGAAGGACCTTCGCTTTCCCGGATTATTAGCTGCCGTTGGAAGGACTTACGCTTCCTAACCACCCATTTACATTTAAACCCCCTGTATTTATCTGGGCTACATCGAGAAAAATTCGTGGAAATCATACCCATTGCCACAATTGTTTATAACCTCTACTTGATCAACAACCATCCGTTATTACCATTACTCCATCTCTCTTGACTTAAAACATTTTAACGCTAACTCAACAAAAGGAAAGAAAAACGCAAGCAGGTTGTATTCAGACATTCTAATATTGGTTTAACTGCACAATAGGCGAAGATGGATAGTCCGCAAAACGAATTCACAGAGAAAATTATGGTAAGTCATGTTTGCCTCAATCTCCCTCGGCATCGATATCTGTAGGCAAGCATCTCCGCTTTGTCAGCCGATATGGGAGAAGAGTCGCGCTGTGATTATCCTCGATCCGAGTAGAGGGTCCTGTAATCTCTGTTTGAGGTTGAATATGGGGCACTTCGCCAGTGAGAACGGTTCCGATTTGGTCGTCGGCGGGCCGGATTTGCATTAGTCTCCACCGCGATTTCTGCCGGTGGAACGACAAGAGCGGAATGATTCGATGGGAGCTCGGCGACAGAAAGATGATGGGCCGCAATTACGTTCAGTTGGCTGGCTCGAACACTTCCGGGGACGTGAGTCCGAAGCTCTACGTCCGTGAAGGCCCGACGGAGGGCTGTTGCTTGTTCTCGGATAAGCAGCCGTTGGCTGCGGGACTCGGCTATTAGCTCATCCCGAGCCTGAGTTATTCTGGCGATTTTCTGCCGGAGTTCTCTCACTGTTTCTGGCGGGGCCCAGGTGCCTTTCACCCGCTCGTATTTGGCCCGGAGCTCATCATGTTCCCTCTTCAACTCCTCATATTTGTGTCTCACTGCCACCACCAATGGAGACAGTCGGGGAAGTCGCGGGAGTTCACTTGTCGTAGAACTAGTACTCGTATTCATACCTAAAGGATGGAAAATGAATTCAGGGAATGAGAAATTATCGAAGGAAAAGGGGGAGGATAGATTAACAGATAAGTGACAGATGGACTTCATGAGTGCTTACTCGGTTAGTTGGTTCCTCCTACTTTCATTATCCTCAGTTGTGATGTATGAGGATCTCGAACGTTTTATTATTAATTCATAAGTAAAAAGATTCACAGTTTATCGAGTTCGAGATTATGATTTTTGCGTGAACGATTCGGGTTAGTGTTGACCAAGCAGTTTGGTAATCCTGACGAATTATCATCATTATAAATTCTATTACCCCTAATTATCACGCCGGTTTAGGCAGGACCAGAATTTATCTTATCCCGTTGCGGGGTCATATGAACTTAACATTAACCTTTCGAATAACTTCTGTGGATATTAGAATTACTACAATTTAAGATATATACATTTCCCCCAATATTCTCATCTGAAATGATTGATGGCTCGATCTACACCATTTAATAACATCAATTTATTAGGATTTACAGAATTTACTAGATTAATATTAATAAGTTAAGCCGGTTGACTTGGAAATTGTTAAATTAATATACATAATTAAATAATAAATGAAATCCATTAATTAAATATTGAACGAAAATAACAAAAATGAATTGCACGTAATTATTAATGAGGGTTGCTTTAAATTGATTATTGATGTCTGGGTTCGTCGAGATAGTTGATAGATTCCGCAATATTAGAAGTCATCTATTGGTATCGATCGATCGACGTGTAATGATTTAATAAATTTATACGTGGTGGTTGCGTAGATCAGCAACTCTGCACGTAGGCGAGTTAATCTTATCGATTTTCACAGTGGTTAGAGCAAATGTCATTCCAGGATCTAATGCGTCTATTAGAGCACGTTTATTTTGTATCATATGGAAATTTGGGCTCCTATCACGAAACGAGTGATCGTTACTCAACTAGAGGTTTTCACCCACCAGCCGGCACGAGATCCGTCCCATGAACATTCTATTGATATACTTTTAATTTATTATTTTAAGGGACTCGAAACTATAATTATATATATGGCATTATAGAATTAAACATTAAAATGAAACATTACAGGCATCATAAAGGTTTAATTATGAATAAATTTACAGTAATATAACATAAAGCATTGAAAATCAACAAAAATTCCTTACGTTTGGTTCAAATCAATAATAGTTGTCAAATTAAAAATTCAGTTAAAAGCATAAGATTAAAATAATGAAATTTGTCACTGTATATATACTATTTTCATGCGTGTGTGCGACCAATGGGCGATTTTTCGCCATTTTTTAGGGTTTTTAAATTATTTTATTAATTTCAAATTATTTTTATAATTTTTTATATATATTTTCCTTATTTTTTGATATATTAATATTACAATTTTGAATTTTATTTTTATTATTATTTTTCTATAATATTATTTTTTAACCCCAATATTTTGTTTTCTGGTCGCCTATTCTGCCTGTGTTTTTTCTAAACCTTATTTTGCAAGGTTTTGGCTGTTTATTTTATTTTTCGTATGTTTCTTTTTGCATCTGTAGGTATTTTCCGAATTTTAATTAATTATTTGTTTTATTTAATTTTTGTTATGTTTTTAATTTGTTTTAATTAATATGTTTTATTTTATTTTTGGTCTCTTCTTGTGGTGCATGTTTATGTACAGTGACTCGTTCCATTACCTTCACTTCAGTTTTTTATTTTTATCTTTTGTTTAAATCGTGGCTCTGAGCCCAACAATGTTTATGATATTGACGTTATATGGAATTGTAACCCAAACTACGTCATTAGTTGCATATGATTGCTCTCAAACAGAATTGGGGAAGATTTATTCTGTGGTAGATATGACAGAATTCCCCGACGTGTATCCGATGAAACTGAAAATAGAAAATGAAAAGAAGTATTATGTTTATCAGGAATCGGGCTTTCAACGTTCAACAGTACGAGAATGTAGTGTTAAAAGAACAAATTTCATATTTTATTGTGGAAAGTGGAGTCATACGTCATTAATCAAGATGTATGCGATTCCAAGACCAGTTGATATAAATCCAGAAAATTGTGAAGCCGCATTTCAAACAGGAGAACTTAAAATTAGCTCAAAAATCAGATTAAAAGCCAAGTTAAATCGCGCAGTACGAGAAACAATTATTGAAAGAGGAGTAATGAAAGCTAATTGTGATTGTGTAGGAGAATCTTACAAAATGAATGGAGAAATTATCGATAAAGTAGTCGTTATGGAAGAATATTTAACAGAGTTGAAAGAATTGGAGGGAAATTTTGATGATGACACAGGTAAGTTACAAACTCATCCCTTTTGTAACATGAGAAAAAACAAGTTGTCAAACAAGTGTATCAATCCTTGTGTATGAAGTGAAAACAAATCGGTGCAATTTAGTACATCTAAAAACAAGGAGTTTTAACGAGATTGTTGGAGAACAATTGAGAGAAGGGTCGGAAAATTTAAACACGAAAGCAAGAGTGAATGTAACACTTAGAATTACTCCTTTGATAACAAGAAAAACTCTAGTAGTGTTGATATCAATATTGCCAGATGATGGTATGAGATTCATTCGGAAAAACATTGTTAACAAATGTGGCCAAATAGCGAATGAAACCAATTATAAAGGAATTTATGTATCGACGAAAAACATTGAAGAAGCCCAAATTCGAATACATAACATGGATATCAAATTAACGAATTATTTCAATAATAAAATGGATTATTTATTTCATTATAGTCAGAGTATCATGGGAAATATATATGGAGAAATGATATTAAATGATTGCAAGTTAAATAAAGAAATACTTAGAAACAGAATGGCTATGGCAATTACAAATCCAAATCTAGTGGCGCCTATGTTAATTTCAGAAAATGGTGTATTTGCAAGGATATTTGGCGAAGCATTGTATAGTTATAAATGTAAAGAAATCTCTGTTCAGATTATAATATACGAGCAGTGTACAAATGAATTGCCTGTAAGTGTCAATGGGAAATTGAGATTTATGGAGCCAATAACTCGAATATTACTAGATGAAAATACAAAACCCAAGCTATTAAAGTGCAATAGGTTATTAGTACCATTATATCGGTTAACCTCAGATTCATGGATATCCTTGTCAGATCATAAAGGGGTGAGAACTCCAGAGAGATTAAAGTTGACAAAACTTGAATATCTAATAAATTTTACATCATTTAATAAACTAGCTCAAATTGGATTGTATTCTCAAGGCGATGTTGAAGAAGCACGGATAAATTTGTTATTTCCGTCAAAAAAGGAAAGAGTAATTACCGGGATGATTGATACATATTACCAGGAGGTGAAGGAAAGGTAAATTATGATTATGTATTGACGCCAGATCACTATAAAAAAGATACGTATAACACGATGGAAAAGATTTGGGGTAAATTCATGTTTATGGAACAAGCTTGTGCAGGTCTAATTGGAATATATGTTATTATTATTATGCTCAAAGTTATGGTATCTCAAATATTGACTACTCGACAATTATATATTATTTCAGGATGGTCATGGAAATTGATTATTGGATGCATACCCTTTCTCGCAAGATTCATAATTACTAATCATCAATACAAAGAAATGGGAAAAGTAGAATCAAAATTAAAACACAGACGAAGTAACGCTGATTCAAGCTCAGACAATGAAAGTGGGACGGAGGAGATGACAATAACAAGATTGAGATACCACCATTGTACTACTGTAAAGGAGACACAGAGAAAGCACTCAAAGATAAACTAAAACTAAAATCGGTAAATGTTGATCCATCAAGAGTGGATGAAACCGATACATTTAGTCAGCTATGCATTCCTAAAACATTTCTTCCAACAGCACCAATATATCCGGTTGAGAAACTAAAAGAGATGAAGCCAATTAAGAATATTGAATTACTGGCTGAGCGAGTTGAGCCATCAAGCGCAGATATCGAGAGAAAAAACATGCTTGGATTGTCAGGAAATTATGTTTTGATGACGTTTGGAACAAGAGGAAGGCAACCTAGAATGTGGATACAATTAAATAAACATCGGGTTGAAGCCCTGATCGATTCCGGTTCAAGTCATACAATAATATCAGATAAAGTATTGAATTCCGACGAAAGAGATTAAATACAAAGCACCAAGGAGATTGTAAGGTCTCTGACAAAAAACAAGTTGAGTATCATTGGGCAGATTAACGTAAAATTAATTATCGGAAATATAGAAGTTGTTCATGATGTGTTAGTGATGAGAAAAAGCCCAATACAGTGTTTAGTGGGAATGGACGTCTTGGAGCAACTGAAAGGGATTTCTCTTGATTTAAAAACCGGAAATTTAATTGCAGGAAAAACTGGTAAAGTTATTCATGAAGTTGGAGATGTGTTTTTAAACCAGACATTAACAGTACCACCACAAAGTGAGATCATTTGTTATGTTAATACGATGGGAGTGCCATACGATGAGTTTATGTTTAAACCGAGTAAAACGTTAATAGCGAAATATGATACTCCAATGTGTGATGAAATAGTAAAAGTGCAAAATCAACTAATTCCTGTTCATATTACTAACGTTAATGATAAAACAGTATCGCTAAAACCGAAAACAAAATTGGGAAAATTAACGATGTTAAAAATTGGAAATAAAAAGTTACCAAAAAATATTAAAATATATAAAGAACCTCAAATTATTAGTAAAGAATTGTCAGAAGAGAAAATAAAAGTATTCACCAAATTATTGATAAAGTATCAAGATATTTTCGCAAAACACGAGTATAATTTGGGCGTGACTTCAATAATAGAACACGAAGTCCCATTAATAGATGAAACTCCAATCAAGTTACGACCATATAGAATTCTATATGCACATCAAGATAAGAGTGATAGACAAATAAAAGCCATAAAGGAATCATGAGAGACAGTTTTTTACCATTCTCGTCATTCATTGTAGTTGTAAAGAAAAAAGATGGCGAATTAAGATTTTGTGTTGATTATCGAAAATTGAACCAAGTTACGAGAAAAGATACATATCCAATCCCAGTTTCTCAAGAAATGTTTGATCGAATGGGAGAATCACAGTATTTCACTGTTACTGATTTAAACAAAGGTTATAATCAGTTCAAAGTCAGAGAAGAAGATAAAGGAAAACCGCGTTTTTAGATGGAAAAGGTTTGTATGAATTAAATGTTTTACCTTTTGGTTTAACAGGTACTCTAGCCACCTTTCAAAGGGGCATGAATTTCATGTTGCGAGATATTTCACATGCATTAGTTTATATCGATGATATTATAATATTTTCAAGCTATTTTAATGAGCATATGAGAGATGTCGAAATGGTGTTCAAACGACTTAGAGAAGTGAATCTGAAAATCAAACCCTCAAAGTGCAAATGGGGAAAATCTGAAGTAACGTATGTTGGACATATTATATCACGAAAAGGTCTTCAACCAAATCCAGATAATGTAAAGAAAATTGAAAACTATCCAACTCCTAAAAATGTCGATGATGTCAGACAATTCCTTGGATTAGCAAGCTATTATAGAAAATTTATTAAAAACTTTGCACATATTGCCCAGCCACTGACAATGTTATTAAAGAAAACTACAAAATTTGTGTGGGGACAAGCCCAACAAAATGTATTTGATACCTTCAAACAAAAGTTGATAATGAAAATATTAAGATATCCAGATTTTACGAAAACATTTATGGTAATGACAGACGCAAGCAATTGGGCACTAGGAGCAGTAATGGGACAACAAGTTGAAGGTGAAAAGGATCACGTAATCGCATATGATCGTTAGCTTTACAAGAATGCGATTTTGAGATCAAATATCGTACAGGGAAATCCAATGCTAATACGGATGCTTTATCAAGAATCTCTAGTAATGAAATTAATAATAATGAAGAGGAAATAAAATTGAGAGATACAATATTCGCTGGAATTAAAGCAGCAAATAATGTACCTAAGTTTCAACGAGAACAAGAAATGGATGAAGAATTAAAACAGATAATAAGGCATACAGTAATAATCCAAAAGGATAGTGAATTAAAACAAATAATTGATGAAAGGCATAAATACGTAATTCATGAAGAGATCTTGAAATATATTCATAACAATGAATTGCGAATAGTAGTTCCAAACAAGCATAGAGATACATTGTTATTACAGTATCATGATGGTGCTTTGGGAGGACATTTATCTGCAAGAAAACGCTATCGCGATTAAAGTTGAAGTATTTTTGGAGAACAATGGAGCAAGATGTCAAACAATGGTGCGGCACTTGTAAGATATGCCTAACTCGAAGAAACATTGGGAAAAAAATAAAAGTCCCGCTTAAGCCAATGCCTATACCGGCAGCTCCAATGGAAATAGCAGCGATGGATATTGTCGGGCCTTTACCCGAGACAACGAATGGAAATAAATACATTATTGTATTCTGTGACTATTTAACAAAATGGCCAGAAGCATATGCTATGCCTAATCAAAAAGCTGAAACGGTTGCACAGATATTCGTTGAAAATATTATATTCAGATACGGAGCTCCAAAGAAATTATTGACAGATCAAGGGACAAATTTTCAAAGTGAATTATTCAAATCCATAACTGAGTTATTTGGAATTCATAAATTGAGTACATCACCATATCACCCTCAAACAGATGGGTTGGTTGAAAGATTTAATTGTACTTTGATAAATATGATTTCGTCATATGTAAATCGCAAACAAAGAGATTGGGATTTATTTATTCAGCCATGTTTGTTTGCGTATAGAAATGCAGTAAATGAAAGTACTGGAGAAACACCCTTTTACTTAATGTATTTAAGACGGAACAATATGCCAATTGATTTGGAATTTCAATCCCCAACTTCTCAATACTTGGATATTCCTAACTATAAAGTTATAATTCAAGATAAAAGCTGTATAAAAGCTTGGATAAAAGCTGTATTAAAAATTAAATATCGCCAAGAGCAATACAAAGAAACCTATAATAAAAAAGCGCATGAGCACGGCATTATAATTGGAGATCTAGTATATCTAAATCGACCTGAGTCAGTTAAAGGATTGTCAACAAAATTGCAGAGGACATTCAAAGGTCCGTATACAGTTTGTGATGCAACAGCAACAAATCTAAAATTGCGTCAAATTAATAATAAAAGAGCAGAGACAATTGTTGTTCACATTAATCGATGTAAAAAAATACCTAAATCAGAATATCCACTGCGGTCAAAACAAAGGAAAATAAAGGATGAAATTAATGTTCAACAAAAATTTCAAAAAAATCCAATCCCGTTGAGTTATTTGAATAAAGTCTTATTTATCACTGCGGTAATGATAAATATCGTAACCAATGTTGAAGGAACCAAAATTAACCTACTCTGTGTAGTTAAAAAAGTACCATTGTTGGATAAAATCGATATCTCTTCAATTTTTTTTACAAAGGAAAAATTGAATTGACAGTTGAACTTTATAAAAATTAATTTTTTTTAAATGAAATATATATATGAAAAATTGTTAAATAATGAAATGCTATATTTCATTGCAAGAGTGCTTGTTTTTTTTGGTATGTTTCATTTTACAATCCATTTGTGTATCATATAATAAAAATGTTAAAATTTGCAATGATATTTTCAACACATATGTAAGTTGGTGTGTTGCCTAAATTATAATGTTATCTATTTTATTTTTATATTATAAAAAGTGCTAAATTTTGAAACAAGCAATAAATAGTTTCAAAAAAAAATTATTATTAATAGATCAAAGCTTACCAAAATAGCAATTTAATAGTGAATTCAGTGGTGTTCGGTTTGATAGTGGATTGTTGTTTATAAATAAATTTCCAAAGTTTGATGCCTCCATTCGACGTAAATCAATAAAATCATTTGTCAATAAAATTAGTCTGTGCAGTCTATATCAATTTCGACATGCATCAGGGATGGCATGGAGTGGGGAGTGTTGAGTGTATTGCTGGATGCACGCGGGCAGACTAATTTCACATGTATTTGAAAAAAAAATTTTTTGAAAAATGAAAATTTCCCAAAAATAAGGAAAAGAGGGAACCAATGAAATTAAGTAAAATGAAGAAGAGAGTGAGATTTTTGTTCTATGTGAACTGTGTCAATTACAAACACATTTTAACTAACTAATCGTTTCCTTGCTTGAATGCATGTATGGTGATTTGAGTGTTGATTCATGGATTCGCGTTTGATTTACATATTGTCCAGTGGTTTCACTAGCTCTTCCACACTGATCCATGTTTTCAATGTCCTGATGGATTATTTTGACATTTTTACTTTCATACTGGCAATATTGGAATTCTTGATAGACGATAATGTCAAATGTAATTCATTTTCAATGACATGCAAACATTGTTCTGATAATTAGTTTTTTTACATATTTTTATACTTCTTCTATAAGAACAGAGTTTTTACTAAATGCAAGCATTCAATAAGTTGAGACAGATGTCGGCGCTTTTATTCCATATTAATTTTAACATTTGTATAATGGGCTAAAATTTGTTATCTGGACAAGCTGTCCAGATAACAGCAACAAAAAAAAGGGGAAAAAAGGAATTTTTTGAAATTCTGCATGCCAATCTAAATAATAAATTTAAGATAACTTTGGTTAATAATAGCAAAAAAATTGCCGCTTTAATTAAATCAAATTTTAAATAAAATTAGTTATTTATTATATTTTAACTCTCTAATTAAACCAAAAACTTTAAATAAAATTAAATATTTGGTGTATTGGCGTGAAGGAAAACTCACTTCGATTAACATATTGAATAAATGTTAGTCGACATTGTATTAATAATATTAATGATTTTTCATCCTAAGACGTTCCGCGGACCATTAAGAAAATTTTGTGAAATCCTATCATTATTGTTTCATATCTCAAAAAGAAGTACTATAAAACAACTTTTAAATCCAGAGAAATGAAAAAAAAATCAATTAATAGTGAATGATTAATTAATTATTATTATTACTATTAATGTCATTATTAATAGTATTATTATTACTATTACTAGTATTATTATTGTTATTGGTATTGTTGTATTTGGTATTGTTGAGAATTTATTATTATTGGTATCAATATATATATTTATATATATATATATATATATATATATATATATATATATATATATATATAATTTAAAGAAAAGAGGCATACAACACTAAAATAAAATAATTATAAATAATGGTAAGATTGTTAAGGGCCACTGTTGTCTTATATTATCGGAGCAAAATTTAAACTAAAATATACATATTATAGCTTAACTCAAAAGCTAATTCGAGGACGAATTTTTTTAATAGGGGGAGATATGTTGAGAATACTTAAATAATAGAATAAAATAATTAATAAACATGTAAAATGATTGGGGGAAACAATGAGAAGTGAGTAAGATGTGGTTCTGGAGCTTCATAAAAAGGAAATGAAAAAGAAATGTTGAACAACGAGAAAGGAATAAGAGAAAATCAATAAAAATAGACAATTAAATCAAAGAAGGTCATTTATAATTAATAAGTGCAAATTTTAGAAAACAAAAACAAAAGCAAAATTTGCACGTTATCTCGAAAGCCCTTTCAAGATAAGGGAAGAAATATTGTTTGGAAATCCGGGAAAGGGCATCTCTAAAAAATTAGTTATCTGGACAGCTGTCAGTGATTATGGAGGCCGAAAAAGAATTAGCGTTAAAAGATATTAAAAATTTTATTCGACATCAGTAAGTGTTATTGAATGATGGAGTATAAAAAGGAAGCGCAATTGAAATCGACAACACAAAAAATAAAACAAAATTGCAGAAGACAAAGAAAGACTAAAAAGAAATTAAAGAGAAATTTGAAACAGAAATTAAGCAAGATCAAAGCAAAGCAAAGCAGCTAAATAACAGTTACCGATCTCAGAAACCCACAGCAGTTGTCAAGTGATTGTAAAGCCAATTGATCTGAAAAGTGCTATTCTTCCCGAATGGTCGTAATAAGCACCAAATTGTGATTGATTGATAATTCATTGTGTCATTTTAAAGTGAAGATAAAGTGTATTAATCAATAAAGTTTATATTGTTTGGAGTTCGTTACTGTTGTTTAAAAGCACGCTTGGAGTCAGATTGACAATAATTCATATTCGAAGTCACCGACAACCCCAACAATACGAATAACGACAAGGATGACTATAGGAATAGACATAATGATAAATGCATAAGAGTATGGATTAACATTTGAAGAAGATAACAGAACAATGGGACCAAAAACTCGAAATCGAGCACAGGCCTTCTATCGGCAGTTCGTTGGACCCATGGATTGTTCGGTCAATTATAGCATTAGTAATTGCGCTCACTTTTTGCGGAAGATCCACCCACTAAAACACAGTTCCAACGTTGCTTAGCAACGGGTGTCAAGTGTTAAGCGAAAATATTTGTATGGGGTTGTCTGGGTAACAACCATATAACTTCAAAATCTCAACACCCAGAAACCCACCATTAGCAGTAAGCCACACAATTATTTTTAAATATAAATATTTGTGGGGTTTTGTTCGATAATTGAGCTTTGAATTTATATTATTGATTCGAAAAAACAGCTGAGTAAGTATTGTCATTTAAAGATAACCCACTTACAGTTGCTAGGAAACAGCGGTGTGACTAACTTATAATTTGTTCTTATGCTCCAATTTAATTACTAGTTTCCAACTCTGTATGCGTATCAGCATGTTACTCAATTGTAGGCGAATAGGGTTTATTTTTATTTATTTTTCTGGGGTTATTAGGTATATCTCACCTGATCGCATTCAAGATTATTATTCTGTCCATCCTATGTATCCATTGGGATTACCATGTTAGTACTGTACATATGGGGCTGGAAATACATTAGCAGATGAGCTCCATTTCTAGAACTACTCTTCATGATATTTTCACTTTCGGGTTTTTGACGGCCGATGGAAGATCTTACGTTTTTATCTTTCTAGATCCTGGTCTTTACTCGTCTAGTTCTCTAATTCTTATATTTATTAGTTATCTTTACCCAATATTTATTAAGTTATCTTTCAAAAATTTTGGATAGAGTTCTGCCCTCATTTTTAGTACATTTCCTACTTCCTTTGTTTAACTGTGTCGACTACCTTTTGGTCTTAGTTTGTTCATTGACTTTCCTTGTATTGCATACTTAGTTAAGAATTCTTACACTTCTGATGCACTTCCCACGATTTTAAGTGGTTACAGTCCACTGCGATCACTTTAATATACACTATCCTCATCATTTCCACATCTATATCTTATACTTTTACAGACATTGACGTTCTATGTAATAATTTTATTACACAACAAAAAAACTCAAGATAATTTTCTGTAAATTTCTAAGACATGATATTAAAATAATTAAAGTCTTATCCATTAATAATATTCATTACTGCTACTACTGTCACTATTAATACCTATACTACTTTATACATATTTATTATCACTCTCATCTCTACTATCATCACTATTATTATTACTATTATTATTATTATTATTATTTATTTTTGTATTTATTTACGAATGTCTGATTCTAATGAAAGTGGATATGCACTTGTTGGGCCAGAACACATATGGCCTTGGAAAATGTTTAAATGGATCGGTAACACACATGCAAATATAACATGCAAATTTAAATAAACCTATTGAAACATCAATTAAACCCTATCAAATATGAGAAAAAAAGAGAATTAAATATAAAATAATAAACATAAAAATAAATTAAAATAATAATAAAACGCACCAAAATCCGCACGATACAGACACAAACATAACAAGAAAACACAACAAATTCGACAAAATTCAATAAATTAATAAAAGTTCATGAAAATGAAACTTAAATCAAAAGATTTGAATTATTAATAATTCAATAAAAATTCTAAATCAAAAATTATAAAAATAAATCAAAAAATAATAAAATTAAAGAATAGAATTCACTAGAAAATAACAAGGTCGAATTTTGTTTTACTACATCAAAATTAACATGCGAGGTTAGGGACAGAAAATAGGTATAAATACCGATTCATTTTCACATTAAAACACACCATAAAACCATTTTTGAAACTATTTTCAAAGCCATTTTTGAGCTAGAATTTTGTTTGAAAACCTATATTTAGAACTTACTTTTAGGTGAGAATTAGTTTATTTGGAGCTCTCTCTCCACGTCACATCCTCGCAACCTCGGTAGAGCTCTGCTTGGATGTCGGCGTGGGGGGAGATGCAATTTTATGCTTTATGGTTTATTGGTTGAACAAGTAATTTTGTATGTTAGTTATTTAATATGTTAATAAATATTTATAATATTAAAAATTGTTTTTCATGCATTTAATGAAATTAATTAATCTGTCGAAATTTTTCCGGCCCACAGCCAACACATACTGCAAGATAGTAAAACACACTTAGTACAGATTTGTGTAAGTGCGTGGAAAATCGCCAATGATATGTACCCGTGAAGACCTAGCGTGCGGAACGCAGGGGTCGTAACGTCAATATTATCCATATAGATGAAACGAGAAATAAGGAAGAAGTCTTGTGGCTACTTCCTCGTTTCTCCTTTCTATAAAATCGACTTAAATTATTTTACACACGGCTCAAAATCATCACACCGAGTAGTCCAGTGGGCACTCATTAAATATAATATAAACACAACGTGCGCCTAAGGCTCATTAAAGGGTAATGGTACGGGAAATAAATTAATTCATTAATGAATCTAAAGTAGTTTGTTGATTAAGATAAAATAGCTCATTAAATAAACGAAAATAATTTATTGATGAAAAGTAAAGTAATTCTTGAGTAAAAGTAATTCATTAATTAAACTATTATAATTATTGATTAAAATTTAAGTAACGACAAGTAATTCATTGATCTAATTAATATAATTCATTTTAATAAAAAATGGAAGTAATGATTGAGTAAAAGCAAGTAATTAAATTAATTTTAATTCATTGATGAAGTAATTTATTGAGTAAATAATTCATTGATTAAAAGGAAAATAACTTATTGATTAAAAATCAGGTAACTCTTTGATTAAAACTAAGGTAATTCTTTGACTAAAGGATAAAATAATTGATTAAAAATAAAGTAATAAGGTAAATTCGTTGATTAAAGATAAATTAATTCGTTGTTTAACGATAAAATAAAATAAATTAGTTACTTAAAAAATTAAATTAACACTAAGTCATCGATTAAAACTGAATTAATCCGAAATCGTTGTTATAAAGTAAAGTTCGCATTGTTAATAAATTAAATTTGTAAATAAATTAAATCGATGGAATTAAATTTTAATTAATTAAATACGAATTCAAAGCAAGACGAAACCAAAATTTACTTAAGAAATTGATGATTGCACCCCATAATTCCAGCACCATAATCTAAAATCCAAACCAAAGTATGAGAAAATACATCTTCCTGAACCATTTCGTAAATATCGTGAGGATGGAATGAAACAACTGGACATCTTCGAAAAATCATAAATTTTATTCCCCTTCAAACAATGAATGCTCCATCATCTGCTAAATAGCAAATAACATCATTGAGAAGTAATAAACGATCATTCCAATAGTCGATAGAGAGTAAATTCCGAAATCCCTATGACAACGTTAAATTCGGGCGAAACTAAATCATAAATTAAAATACCAGCCATTTACAGGACCCGTTGTGCTGCCGTACTTAACAATCACCCTTGGCAAACCAAATGGAAATACTTAACGAAATCCTAAAGAGAATTAATAACATTAGAAACTGAGATATAAGGCATGAAACTTACCAGATCGCGGAATGTCGAATTTTCGACAATCGCCGAAAATTAATAATTAATTATTTACTATTCAATCTACCATGAACGGAAACAGACAAATTCCACAGGATATGTATTCCAAGTGTGAACAATGTCAATGTTATAAATAATCAAAATCAGTTTATCTCTAATAATCAATATTTTCAGCATCCGGAGAATTTACTGCAACGATGGAAATTAAATCACATTCGGAGGAGGTAATTAAAGAGCCAGGAACATTCTTGGAAGGAGGAGGACGGAAGGAATTGGTCGCCATGCATAGTGGTAATTCATTTTGGAATTTTATACTTATCGTCTTTAACGATAATTAAACGATTTTAATTGTAATATCTCTTGGTAATATTATTAAATGATTTTCATTTTACAACCTGTGTTAATTTTATTAAACTGTTTACACCACAATGAACCACTCATAAGACGGCGGAGTCTAGCGCACAATATTATCAACCTGGACGGTTCCGAAGCGAGGTTAACAATATGGCGTCGAGTTATGATTAGAAAGAATAGTTCCTGCAGTTGAGGGCTCCGAGCCTCATTGAGGAAAGCGATAGTTAATATTTATTTCCTAATGTTTACAATCCTGGTTCATGACTTTCAGATTAGATTATTTATTTTAGCAACTAACACTCAAATGAACTATCAGGTGCCTATAGTGAATCAGCGATAGAATTAGGTCTCTAGAATATTACTCCTAGTTTATATATTTAATGCTCACTAATAAACATATTCAATTAAACAAATGAATTATCAACTTTATTGATATTCAAAGGTTTTATTTAAAAATGTATTATCGTTCAAATAAAAGAAAAACAATCGGTCGGCTAACACGTTTGATAATATTAAACAGTCAATATAAATATAATATTTACAGCGTGTTTTGTAAATATATCTAACAATTTTTGGTTTTGAGCTCATTTTTGGAGATAATTTTCAAAATATTGATTTTTATTAGAAATTTTTGATCTTTTGTCATAATGAAAAAAGGTAATTTTCATATAAATGTAAGGGACCATTCATTAAGTCTCAACAATGGGAAAAATATATGAAAAGGGACAAGAGTAAGGTCCTTTACGTTCCTAATTTTTTTTAAAGATCAAATTACCTACATGAAATACACTGGGATTTTAGGCACCATGAAAAGACCATACAGAAAATATTATATTACATCACCGACAAAATTTCATTAAATTTATCAGTATCGCCAGTGCAAAATGTCATTTAATAAAATGAAAGAGTTCTGATTATAAGGCATTAATTCCAAGATTATTGTCAAAATTTGGTATTTTAGATTTGCCCCGATAACAAAGATTTGATCTCACTACAAGAGTAATTCACGGAAAGAAAGGTTTGAATAGTAAATCCGTTGATCGGCGTAAATAAATGATTTAGATGAAGAAAATTGAGTCTGAAAAAATGCAGTTGAAATCTCGAGCCTCAATGGTGATTGAGGATATACTAGCGAGGCGTGGCGTTGTTATAGATGAGAATATGGTATCGGTTGAGATTCCTATGCAGCACACATCACAAGCATTCATTGACAGTGATAATCATATACATTTCAATGTCTTGATTTTATACCCTGAGCACGGGCAGACAGATTTCCTTCAAGATGTCGTGGAGACCGCATCGTATGTTCCTTTTTTATTGTATTTTCACATTCGAGTCGCAACGCACGGTTACCATTTCACCAATGATTAGCATTATAAATTACACCAATCATAGCGCTATCAGTCAGTCATTCTTTTCTGGTTTGAATATCTCGATTTATTTATATCGCTTTTACCGTCAATTCTAATCTTTTCTACTTGTATCATCTCTTCCCGTTGAAATCATTTATTGAAAGCATTTGCACTTTCTAACAGATGATGAAATTTTGTTTTTCTCATTCTGTTTCTGTTTTCTTTCCTTATTTGAACAAATCGATTAGTGCTCATCTTTCCTTTTCTGTTATTCTTTCTAATTTATTGATTTCTCCACTATTCTATTTCCATATTTTCTCTTAATTCATGTGATTTAATTGTTATTTTTCAATAAGTTGCTGATTTTTCTTAATTCCAGTTTATTTTTTGACTTAAAAATTTTTTATAGTTATTCATTTTTTACTTTGTACATGATTTTTGTTTAAATTAATAATACTACGGTGTGCTTATACCCGTAATATGAATCTCTAGACTTAATTTTGTTTATAATAGTTATGAATCCGACTCAGTTATTACAACAGGAACTATCCCGAGCACAGCAGAACAATCGATCACTCTATGGACAAATCATACAGCTTACCAAGGAGGTCCAGCAAGTGAAATCTACCTGGGTGGACCCGACCAGGCTAAAATCCATCTACCAACGCCTAACAGCGGCTCAAAGGGGCTGGGCAGAAGAGTGTCAGTTAAACCTAAGTCTCCGGACTCAAATCCGAGGGCTGGAAGTCGCCCTGGCAACAAGTCGGGAGGGGCAAGCGGTAACTTACCCGCTCATCTTCGCCCCATCCCAGTTATCCTACCAGACGCAGACCCACGACCCTACACCTGCCAAAGATTCTCCAACCGTCCTATCCAGCAGTCGTCGACCGGGACGCAAAGAACGTGCACGCCGCAAAGCCGAACAGCTATTGGACAAAAACAATCTTGAATAATTGACTTGACAGATGAACTACATTTTTCTTTAAAATTATA
Source organism: Schmidtea mediterranea (assembly GCA_022537955.1). NCBI lineage: Eukaryota > Metazoa > Platyhelminthes > Tricladida > Dugesiidae > Schmidtea > Schmidtea mediterranea. The sequence continues at coordinate 282,689,304 of CM039679.1, forward strand.
ATTGTGATTAAATCGAAATTAGTATATTTTCAATATGATTAAAAATGGAATGATCATCAGAAGGTCGTGAATACTCTCCTTATGTCGTCGGAAAAATAGTGTTCCTCTCCTACTAGTAAGCATGAATTTCGAATCTCCACACAAGGGACGGAATAAAGCGAGCATAGGTCTTCTAACGACAGCTCGTTGGACCCGCGGGTTGTCCGGGCAATTATAGTATTAGTAATAGTGCTCAATTTTTGCGGACAATCCACCCACTCGAACACATTTCCAACGTTGCCTAGCAACGGGTGCCGAGTGGCAGCTAGAATCATTTTGTATGGCGTTACTGGGACAATCATAAAGATAGGTAGGTTTCGAAACCCTGTAACCCACCACACTATATAAATTAAATATAGATTAAATTATGATTAAGTAAATTAAGATGAATTGTAGAGGATCTTACAATTAAAATTCTCTAAAATTAAATAAAGAGTGATAATTTAGCCCGTTTTCTAAAAATGTGGGTTTTAATTTAAAAAAGATTTATTTTATGTGATATTTTAATTTACTTGATTTAATTAAGATGTGTGTTTTAATAATATTGGTAAATTTGGTGGCTTTAAAAAATATATGATTATGAATTAAGCTTTAATTATTTAAAATGCAATTCATTAAAATTGGTTTCTAAAAATTTTACAACTGAATGCAGTATTTGTAACCGGAATATTCCAAATTCATTTATGATTTCTCATTCTATTTTCCTTTTCAATCATTTTGGACACTCAGTTGACACATGTGGATTTTGTAATAAGCTCATTAAGATTAAAAATGCCGATTCAGTTCTTGAACACATGATTTATGCACATTATTTAGAAACTGGATGTCCAATTTGTTATGAAAATGATGAAGTTGTCTTTGTTTGTCAAGTTGGAGAACAAAAGTTTAATTCAAATTTATGTGGTGAAAACCTTGAACGTGGATTATTCTGTGTCGCATTAAATAGTTCGAAAATTCTATTCCCGTTCGAAATAATGTCATCGCTTACAGAAACGGAATCGGAAATTATGTCGAAATTTCTGCTCATGCTTATTTCTAATTTTTACTCTTCAAATGAAAATGTATTAACGAAAACATCATCAGTGCAAAATGTTTTTAAAATTATGTCGACTTTGATGGAGTATTGTGAACATAAACTAACCGAATTATGGTATCCTATCGTCCAGTCAAATGATGAGGTGTTCATGAGCGCGTTGGATATGGCTTCTCGAGCTCGTTCTATCAAATCCTCTATTTCAGTGCAAGAATCAACGTCATTTAAGATATCTACGAAAAGTAAAGCTGGAAAAACAAATAAGTCCCAAGCAGAATTCTTAGCTCAAGAGCTGGTCTTTATTTTCCTGTTTGTCAAATTCACAGGACGTTGCGAAAAGGAAATTTTACTAAATGTGTTGGAGCTGACGCAACGGTTTGTTTGGGGGGACAGTTTTGAAATACTTAGCTGCTGATTTACTTGAATTGGTTGGTGATGCTGCAAGAGATAACAAGAAAGGCCGTATTATTCCTCGAGATTGGCAATCCGCATCCGCAATGATGAAGGACTTAATCAATTAATGTACGCTGATGAGGACCAAACTGCTTCCCGTTCAAACAGAAATAATAATAAGAAACATAACGTGATGTCCATAGCAAATCCCAGTAGCAAACTAGTTTCGAGCTAATGTCTTTCATCAGTACTATGCGGGACGCACTCAGATTTCTCTTCGCGCCAGAAAAGTGTAAAACAGTGCCAAGTTAACACTGTTATACACTCATTATGATGAACTTGACATCATATCAGTTTGCAATGCTTGGCTTTGAGGCAAGAAAAAATACGAATATTTATCTTGAAACCATAGTAGATACAATCTTACCTCTGCGCACTACAAGTGAAACACAGAAAATGGTTACAAGCAATAAAACTACCAAGAGAAAAAAATTAAGTTGTTTTTAAGTGATTTTATTATTTTTATAATTTTTTGTATTGTTTGATAGATTGTTTGTATTCTTTCCGAGTTTATTTTTATTATTTTTGGATCATTATTCTTTTTGATCCTAAAAGAGTTAGTTTTTTGGTCTCTGCTTCCGCTTATGTATTTTTTAAACCTTTTGCAAGGTTTTGGTGGTTTTATGTTTCGAGTATGTCTCTATCTGCTGCTGTTGGCTTTCTTTTGATTTTATTAATTTTGTTTTAATTATTTTTGTTGTATATTATTGTTTTATTTGATGTTTTTATTTTTTGATATCTGCTTACGGTGCATGTATACGTGTACAGTTGCAATTTTTACGATTTTACGTTTTTTTTAATCAGACCAATGGTTATTATTTTCTTTAAATTTTTGCTTTAAGCTCAACACAACTAACCTCTCATAATAGATTTCCTTTGCTCATTTATAATGATTCTCTAATTTCTGCTTTTATGATTAATTCATTGAGATATTTCACCATTTTAAAAGGCTTTTTATATTTGAATGGAACTAAATTAGGTCTTTTCTGTCAGTTTTCCTCTCCAAGTACATCAACGCCAGACTCTCAGTGGAGAGTGGCTGGTCATGAGGAAGGAGTAAATACGACATAAAATATGAAGAAGAAAATGTCACTAGTAAAAGAAAAACCAGAAAGAAGAAATAAAAATATCAAATGAAAAGAAATTTGAATAATGAACATTAGCTCAAAATAACTTATGAATTTTTAATGGATAACAAGGACAACCCAACACAAAAAAAAGATAAATGAAGGCTTTAGTCCATGTAGACATGTTGAATATGAGTGCATAAGTTAATAATAAAAATTAAATTTGAAGATAGTTTTTATATTTGAAAGAATTATTTTTATTTATTATAATGACTCATTTCAGGACATAATGATTTTAGGTACGACTTTGTGAATTTTATTAACTTGTTCAGGAAATTCTTTATTTAAATTAATTATAACTTTGAATATCTTTTTTTATTTTAAATTGCATCACCAAGAGAATTATAACTTCATTATTTTTTTTTATTTAACTTATAATTATAACTTTTTTATTTTTTCATTATAACTTGAATATTTTTTACATTCATCAAATAGATAATAGGAATTCCAGAAAATTTATAGAAACCACAATGAAATATCGAGAGAAAATCCAACGAAAAGTTAGTATGAATCCCTCAAGAATGTCCATTAAGTAATTTTTTTTATTTTTGTAAATAATTACAGTTTTTATCAAACATTTTCTTTTGAGATGGAACCCACCAGGAGCAAAGAGTCGGACATACAGCATGTCGTGAGATTCCAACCGATTCAACATAATTAATTTTAACTAATATAAAGGTTACTGATTGAAAATTATTGTCTTGTCTAAATCTTTGAATTGACCTTGATGCACAAATTGATTTGAGTGAAACCTAATAAAAGAGTCTAAAGAAGTAGAATAATATTATTAAATTGATAAAAAATTTATAACCTGTGAAATGCTTACTAGGCCAGGATGATGAGGATTTTTTCTAAAAAATCCAGCAACAAAAATAAAATTAAATAAAATAATTCCTCACCATGAGTTCTGGTGCGAAAACATGAAATTCCAATCTATTTTTAGAAAGGAATTTCTTGTTTTAATCGATAATTTCGAAAGCTTGGATTTTAGGGTTTTGAAGAGTAAGTGTCACTAATGTCATATCTTTGATATAAATTTTGATTAAAATGATATTATTGTAATCTTTTACGTAGGTTATTCGATTGAAGTACTCACAAAATTAATAAATAAATGGAAAATCACTAAAATTGTCGAAGCTCGAAGTTAATCTCATCACCTCTTCATTTTCTATTATATTTCTATAATAATGTATATATTTGTTTCAAACAGGCTCAATTTAATTAATCCGTATAATGTTTCCAAAGCCGATTATCGATTTGATTTGAAATCATTCATAACATTTTAATGCAACAAAATAAAAATAAAACTCTGGATGTGAAGAAATTCCGACAAGATGTGATCCACTATTATAACGAGGCTTTGAAACAAAGTCAGCGAGCCGAATTGATGATACGACGATGTTGCGGAATGGAAGAGACTTGGACGCGGCCAGAACAAGTCAAGAAGTTGGTCCAATAGAATGAGTTGTTAAAAACACAACACACAGAGATGACAGCAGAAATGGAGAATCTGAAGAGAGAAAATCAACAAATAAAGCTAAAAGAAACGATCAGGAAGGAAATAGGACACCACCCCAGTACAGTTTCGATTATCGATCCGAATTTCACATAGTCCGTCTCAAACTCCACCCAAATCAATAAACTCAGTAATAACGAACCAAAACCAAAACCGAAGCATAAGAAACCTCGTCCCAGCAAGGGGGAGAAGGAAAAAGGCGAAAATCTAAAACATCTCGTTCCTGGGTAAAATAAGGAAATTCGGGCCAACATCTTTTGACAACATGCGATGATATGTTATAAACTTTAATAAATGTTTGCTGGGATTGAATCGATAGTCGTATTTGGAGTAAACTTAAATTGTTTAATAAATAATTTAAACGAATTTAGAATAGTCTAGAAATCGATATTATTTAAATCAAAATAACAATAGAGGACCCGTAATTTAAATGAGCACGAATACCTTCTATGGTAGCTCGTGAACCCAAAGATTTTTTATGGTATTAGCAGTCAGTGCAGTATGGATCACCTTTTACTAGAAACCTTTCATTGGAACACATTTCCAACGTCATTTTTGACGGGTATCCAATGATTATATATCTTGTGCGCGCATCTTAGATCTTTATACCCATCAGGTACCGAGCAAAATTTAACTTAGCTTAGCATTGCAAAACTTTATTTTAAAAATGTCAAACTAAATTTTATAAAATATTTGTTGAATGGATTAGTTACTAATAGTGAAATTTAAGAGGTCATTAATAATCAACAATTTCTTGTCAATCGTACAAAAAATATAATAGAATACACTCCTCTAAAGAAAAATGTAATTTACAATTTACAAACAATGGAGTGAAAGAAAAAATTCTTCAAAGTCACATTTGACGTATTGTTTGACAATAGATATAAATGGACCCGGATAATCGTAGGTTGCATGTATGTGAAATAAATTTGGGACACAGTGAAAGTTATTTTTAATGAAATGTAGAGATATATTATTTTATTTTTAATTATTATTTATATTTAGATAATTGAATCAAAAATGCAAATGAGTAGTAGGATGTGAGCCCGTCAGATACAACCCCCACTTAGCTTACGTAATATTACATAACATCTTACCTCTGTCCACGCTATTACTACCTGGAGATTGACCTCTTTCCATTATGTTGCTACCTAGTAATTGACCTTTGTCCACTGTTACCAGGTGACCTCGCGATTATGTCACGATTATGTCTTCCACACACACCTACCTTCTAGAATCTTCTACACACCTACCTTCTAGAACCTTTCACACACCTACCTTCTGGAACCTACCTTTTTTAAACCGTTCACACACACACCAACAATCCATACCAATCTATGACTAAGTCGTAGACTTAACAAAATCACTCACTAGTACTATTCATATTATTATTATACTGCTTACTTCATACAAACGCAAGAGTTTCGTTGATCTCATTGATTTATATTACTTGCATGTGATATATTAAAAAATTATAATTAAATGAATTTTTCAATTGTTTATTATATTATTACATAAAAAATTATAAAATAATCATTAAACATAATAAATTAACATCAAACTCGTCTTAAATAAAATATTCAATCATAAATTATTTAGCTACTGGCTATTTTGTTAGTAGTATATTACGTAATAATTCTATCAAAATAATCATAAAACTTTAACAATTTTTATGAAAGCTTAAGTTTACAACAGTTAAAGTATATTGATAGTTTATTTAATTAAAAATAAGTCACTCAAAACTTTAATTAGAACTCTGGATTTACAACATTCAATATTTTTAGAAAATAATTCACAAAGTTTAAAATTTCAACTTAACTAAATGTAAAAAACTAAATTATACAAGATATACTTTACCAATTTCTATAAAATTTGAAATTTACAGCAAATAAAATATACTGATTTATATTCTATAAAAAATTAATTTTTGAAAATAATAAATAATTCGCCGACGCTAGGATTTGAACCACTAACTCAACGAATTATTACCGACACCACTGATGTAAGAATTTTGAAAATAACTCATTCATGATAGGATTTAAACATTGGATTTAAAAATTTTATGAAAATAACCCATCATAAGATTATTTACATGTAAATACTTAACCAAATTCTATAAATTTATACTTAATATACTGATTCTATTAAAAATTCAATATTTTGATAATAATTCACCAAGTTAAGATTTGAAAATACTAATTTACAAAATCATTCTAGTTCATCCGACCTTAATTATTAGCGATAACATCAACTAAGTTCGTTGTAACAATTATTTTAGATTTAGTTTTTATGAAAATATGTCACTGGGTTTACAAATGAAAGTCACTGAACTCACTATATAAATTGATAAAGAATAATTGATCCATGAGTTTTATATTAATATTTTTTAAAAATTCAAGAATACTGGATTAATTATTGCTAACAAAATTCACACAATTGTGGTAATAATAATGCTATTGATTATAAAAAACATGTAAAATTACATTTACATTCATTAACAACTTGCTAATTAACCGATAATTTCGGACATTAAAGCTTTATGTAACCAAACATTGATTAAATAACCAATAAAATTCCATCAGGTCTTATGTGATAACTATTAAATATTTCAATAATTTATGATTCAAACTAGGTATATTATAATACTTTTCGATAAATTTATGAATAAACTATTACATGATTTGCTATAAAGTTATATAAGAGGTTAAGAATTTTAAACCTATGTGAAGAAATAAGTAATAATATTAACCCTAAATAATGAAAGAAGAAACAATTTTAACCCTAAATGATGAAAGAGCTAATAATTTTAACGCTATGTGATTAAAGGTTTGAACTATTATAACCTTATGTATACCAATAATGACTAAATACCATGTATATTATAACGCATGTCTTTAATAAAGAGTATTTGCTTAATTCGTAAAATACATACATACCTTTAAAAGTTGTTGACAATTTTTAAGTACTGTTACAGATTTTAATCGTTTGAAAATAAATCCGTTATTTTTTAATTTAAGAATATTAAATTGAAAATCTCTATTGAAATTATCAAAATAATTAGATTAAAAAGTATATAAATTTGTTAATCGTCGATGTAAATAAACTCGTAAAATTATTGATTGAATTGATTAAATGCAATTGTTAATTAGAAATATTAATTGGAATATTATTGACTGAACTTGTTTTTCAATAGAAAGTTATTCTTGAAAAAATATAAAAATCATATTTCAATAACTTTTCTTGAAAATAATTTTTAAAAAGTACAAACCAAATACTTGATTTTGATTGGCTGTTACTATTTACATATTGCTATTGGCAACGACACTATTTTTCGATAAATTTAATCACTAAACTCATGTTCAAAATTTGAATATATTTATTGTAATTTTTTTTGAAAATAATTTGAAAACGTAAAAACTATGGATCGGTATGATCGGTATGGATCGGTATGGATCGGTATGGATCGGTGTGGGTCGGTGATCGTTGGTTGGTGTGTGTGTGTGTGTGTGAACGGTTAAAAAATTGTAGGTTTCAGAAGGTATGTTTGTGGAATATGGTAGGTATGTGGAAGGTTCTAGAAGGTAGGTGTGTGTGGAAGTTAATAGGTGTGTGGAAAGTTCTAGAAGGTAGGTATGTGTGGAAATTGATATGTGTGTGGAAGGTTCTAGAAGTTAGGTGTGTCTGGAAGTTGATAAATGTGTGAAAGGTTCTAGAAGTGTTTTGGTCCACAACTGCGTGATATAATAAGTGTGAATTAGGTAATCAGTGTGTTTGGTGTAATAAGTGTGTTTCCGGTTAGTGACTGACCAGTTGGTACGTGACATAATTGTGAGGTCACCTGTTAACTTTGGATAAAGGTCAATTACTAGGTAGCAACATAGTGGACAGAGGTAAATCTCCTGTAGTAACAGTGTGGGCAGAGGTCAGATGTTATGTAATATTAGTGAAGCCAAGGGGTTTATATCTGACATCCTACTACTCAAATGAAGTATGAGTACAGTGATCAAAATCACTGTAAAAGCTAAACTTCGGATAATTTATACTCAAATTTACAATGCAATTCACACTGTAATTTACACTGACCACAAACAATTGACATACCGTCAATGTTGACAAAGCTGTCCGCTTGACAACATCGAGAACTTAGCTATTTAGCTGAGTTTGATTGTCAAATCAAGTTCATTCAAAGTCATGACAATATTGTAGCTGTTAGTTTTTCATGGGGTATTTTTACAGCAATATCAAACACAAGTTTGATAACCACGGAGTAATTTAAGAACAATTTACCCTCAAAAGACAAGTTGACTAATGCATTTCTGAGATAAAATGGATTGATTATATTCCTTACGATACTTTCATTTAAGGTGTAACTCGTCCTATGCTGGGAAGAGCTTTTCCATACCTGGCCTTCAGTTCATTTCACGATTTGTATTACCCAGGAATTCGTGGAATTTATGAATATTTACGAAATAGACCTGTTATGGTCTTGAATAAGACAAATCATGCCTACCTTGTAAATCATCGAAGGTTGTGCGTCATACAAAACCAGCAATTGATCATTTCCCAACTTGAAAAATATTCTAAACTGTCCATTTAGATCTGGTCAACCTACTTCCATCATGCTCAGGTTATCGTTATATTTTGACCTTAATTGATAGGAAGTCAAAATAGCAAGATTATGGATCAAGGTACTCAATTCAAATCCCCCTCACGCGGTTTTTAACGACTTCAAACCACAACCTATCACCTCCAGACAAATGGACTAATCGCGGCATATTATCGCATCTTAAAGAATTCATTGAAAACACTGACAAATAAATACTATTGAATAAGAGCGTTGCCACTGGTACTCCTAGGATGGAGTAACACATATTCCGACACAATTAAAGCTTCTCCAGCTCAAATGTTATTTGGCACGTCGACAGCCCAGGAAATCTTTTACATAGTCCAGAACCGACAACTTCTACGAGTTATACTTGGCAAGCTTTCATTTTTGAGTCTAGGATACGGACTCTCTTCACTCAACAGTTAACACTAATAAACAGCATATTCTTACCGATTTTGCCAGATGCACAGCTGTATGGGTTTGGTCCAGACAGTCAAAATAAAAATGTGTCGAAAATTGACACTGGATGATAGGCAGAATCCGAGATGATAGTATACGAAGTCAAACGAAAAGCTACTAAAAACAAGACTTGACTGGTCAAAGATAGTTGATGGCTGTGTTGGGCTTATGACGCGCTGGTGCAGTTAAGTCACAAGATCCAAACCGGCGTCTACCCCAGCTGACCGTTATACCTAATGGCACTGGAACCAGATGACCCGGAACTATGGCATTTGCGAGTTCCCTAAGCAGTCACGGTAACTTGTAAACTACTACCGGCAGTTCGTCCACGGATGCGTTTATCGTCGTCACCACCCGGCAACCAAGATTACTTTTCAGTGAAAATTGTCGCATCCAACTCTTGAGCGTAGACAAATGAAACTGTGTTTGAGAGTTGTCATTGAGCTTGAAGTGTAATACAATTAATTAGTAATGTTTGTGACTTTATTACTTTATGGCTAAATAGAAATAAGAGATTGAATGGCTGAATAAAGATGTTACCATTATTAATTTCAAGGAATTGAATGATAAATGATCACATCCAATTGAAAGACATATTAACTAAATTATATTCTAGTGTCAGCAATATCGAGTGTAGAAGAAGCCGAACTGATAAGGGCCCATAAAGAAATTGCGTTCCTGCTGTCGAAGATACAGCAAGAATACAAACAACGAGTACTGCTCGAGGCAACCGAAACAAGCTAAGAAACGGTACTAGTAGGCATAGATATGGAAACGGCTCTGGTGGCCAATCAGGATTGTAACGCCGTTAGTTACCTTCAGGTCTTCGCCACGGTTCAGATTGCTTATCGGGCAACAAATAGTCAGTAAGTTGAAGACAAACTATCAATCCTTCGAAAATATTCGTATTCAGAGGAAACTGAACTAGTCCGCAAGTGAAAACTCTGGTAAGCAAAACTCAACGACATGAAATCTTCGTGAAATTGTTATTTGTTGAATAAATTTTAATGATTCGATAAATATGTTTTGTGTGTTTAAATAAGTGAAGATATTTCAATGAATCCAAATTAGTGGTCAAAAGAAAACTAGTACAGGCTTTCTAACGTTAGGTTATTAAAAGCAAATATTAATAAACAAATTAAAATATTAAATATTGTTTAAATATGTCAGATTTTTGTACTTATAAACGATAAATACTATTTGTAATATTTGCATTATGCTTATTTTAAATTTATATTTATTTGGCTATTTCTAATTATTTAAAATGATAGATTTTCATCCAATTTAGTTGATTAATAAATTTATTCAAAATTATTTGAGATTCAATTTAATCTAAAAAACATGTCTCTTGAAAATAATTCGAACTATGTATTTAAATCTTTAAACTTTACTTCAAAGCAACTGAAATCTAACGATTTTCCAAATTTGACAATTTATTTACCTATTACTATTATAATTTTGTTGTTTTTGGTCGTATTTGTGGTATGAATTGGAATTTTTTATCATTGTTAAAAGCTGATTAGATTTATCTAATTAGAAGGAATGGTTCTATTAGGCATAAATTAATTCCTGTTTATAGTGTTGACCCAGATGCAAATGAATCCGATGATTGGCAATTGGATTTATTAAACAATGAAGATGATCAACAAAATATGACTTTAGAAGTAAACTTTCTAAATTATCTAATGAATTAAAAATTTATTTAGAAAGTGCAATTTATCAATACATCGCCAAAATTAATGTTCATGACAAAGTAGAATATGATATTTTAACGATTTTATTGGTTACAAAATTGATTTTATTTAAATTTTTAAAGAAACCCTCATTATAATTGAGGCATATTTTATCTTGTTAATATTTGATTTCAATGTTATTCCAATTAAAATGTTTATAATTATTAGAATGAATTGGATTTATGATTGTCTGAAATTTATAAATAATTTATATTATTTGCTTTGTTCTCTTGAATTTGCGATATTTTAACGAGTCTGGCCCATTGTAGGAACTTACACAAAACTGTTAAGCATTTCGAGTAATATGGAAATAATAATTCTAGTAATATCTACTGAAAAGAAAGTATTGGTAATACCAAGTGGATTGCAAAATATTATCAACAATTAAATTCACTAAATACCCATTTTAAAGTTATGTTTTTACACCTACACAAATTTTAAAGTTTTATTTACCAAATGACAAATAAATGTTCATTTTATCAAAGTATCATAATTCAATAAATAATAAATCAATGTCAAATTGATAAAATTTAATCGATACATTTACATAGTTTGTTATTTTGGCATTTACTTCATTAGTAGTCCGGCAAAAATGGATCAGGGTACTCCTACATCTGAAAATGCTTTATAACTAGAAGTTCTATTCCCTAAATTCACAGTGTACTCAACCTGAATAAGAAACATTACTACTTGATTTTACTCATGAAACCTTGTTACAATATTTTAATGTGGGTAGAAATTGAATAAAAAAATTTAAAATGGGTAGAACGTGTAATGCTCCATTAAATTAGAAAATGAAAGAAAACAGGTACTCTATTCGAAATATTTTTAGGCTTTTTAATTGGTAGGCGATTTAACCCAATTTTTATTTTTAGGCTATTTAATCGAAGAAAAATACTTAAGATTTCTTATCGTGAATTTTAAAATTTAAACAAAAAATTAAATTAAAAAATAAAACAAATAATTAAAAAAATTTCATTCATTAAATCCAATAATTATAAAAAAAACTTCATGGATATTTGGATTGAAAAAAAAATTTTTTTCAAGCCAAATATTCCACGGGGCATAGTTCTCATTATAAAAATTTGAAAATGAGTAGAAGGTGTAATGCCCCATTAAATTGTTGATTTGTAAGATTATAAAATGAAGGAATCAGTCAGGAAACAAACAAGTACTCTTGTTTTTTAACCGACAACCAAAATTTTCCCTTTGTAAATTGTAAATCCTTTACCACAACATTCGATGTTGTGTAAAAACATCTCAGAAATTCACATCTAATAACCAACGAATATAGTCAGCTATATTCAATGTTAAATTATTCAGGTGACTAGGAACTTCAATGGGATCTTGCATAATGCTGTTGAAAGGCTCAGTGTGTCTTATTTTCTTTTGTGTCAAATTGTACTTTCAAATGTTTCGCTCCATTAATTTCAATGATTGGATTGATAATATCCGAAACTTCAGGCCATTACATAATGAGCAAGAACACCACCTCAAATTAAACAAAATTTACTTAACAAAAACTATGCAGAGTTTAATTAATTAATATGTTACTCTAGAAGGGAATTTGTAATAGAAAAATCTGAAAATTTCCGAAAGATTTTAAGTTAGTTATGTTGGGCCAATACAAGGATTTGTTTAAATGGATCGGAAATAGCACGCAAACACAGCTCGCAGATTTAAAATCAGACCTATTAACACCAAATAAACAACCCTAAACTATGAGGAAAATGTAATTGAATATAATATAAAAAACATAAAAGTAAATTAAAACAATAACAAAGATGCATCAAGATCAGCACGAAATTTACATAAAAAATAACATAATAACAAGAAAGTTTGACCGAAAAACGACAATTTAGATTAAAGCAAAAAATCAATGAATAAAACTGAATTAAAATTAAATATTTTTGGTTGGAAAAATTCAATTAAAAATTCAAGAAATAAATTGTCAATTTAAATTAAGAAAATAATAAAAATTAAATTTAGATAAAACAAATAATTTCAAGGTCAAATTTTGTTTTATCGCACTTAAAATAACACGCAAGGTTAGGGTCACAGAATAGGTATATATACCGATTCATTTTTACATAATTTCAATCACTTTTTCCTGGTGAAAAACTCTTACCGTTTTTCACTAGCAAAAATATTCTTGAACAGAAGCGCTTTTGTGTGATACAGGAAGCTTGTGTGAGAGAAATTACTGTTTCAGAGTTGATTCTATACGAGGATTCCAATTAGACGAAGTGAGGAGTTTTTGATGAACATGCCTATAAATTACTTATGAATGTAACGATTGCCGAATATGCCTATGAATGTGTTTATGAACGTAACTATTGCCAAACATTCCTATGAATGTAACAACTTTGGATAATTAATTATATGTATTCGGACAGGTATACTGTTTTATTATATCATTTCATGTCGAAAATTTTCCGGCCCACAGCCAACACATTTCACAAGAAAGTAACTATACACAATCAAAGGCTCCGTGTAAGCACAGTTCATCTGCAACGGAGCTGTGACCGTGAGGGTTCTCCAGTGGTAAACGGCGAATCTGAACGTAAAATGATAACTTATAGTGGTGAAGGGAGATCGAAAAATGGGTCTTTTGGTTCGTCCTTCCTTTACTCAACGCCAGAAAATTAGACCTAAAATAAATTATACAGACGGCTAAAACTCTGAACACCGAGTAGTCTAGTGAGCACTCTTAAATATAATATAAACACAATCAATACCTTATGGTCAAAATGAAGGTATGGAAAGTGGGGAATAACTCAAATTGCTGCAACGATACTTTTATCTACTAATGAATTAAACCTAAATTTAATTAAACTCGGATATTAATAAGCTGAGGGAGTAGAACTGAAGCTTCTAACATAAGTTCAAATAAAATTACGGCTTAAAACGCAAAGTAGTAAATGGAGTCGAGATTAGGATAAGACCTTGACGAACAATCTTGTAATTTTAATATTTAAAAACCTTCGAATTTATGGACTAAAATTAAATAGGATTGAATAGATATAATCGATTAGAATTGACGTCAGGTTTTGCATAACAAAGTAAGTAGTTAATGTAAATCATGTGAATGAATTCAACGCGTTAAACTGTAAAGACAATAGGTTAAACTTATACAAAGCTAGGAGAAATCATTTTAAATTGAATGTGTACCCTCCTCCGCTAGATGATTTAACCCAAACTAAATCAAAATACTTAACTACTAATCTTCAAACAGCAAATAAAAATAACTAAGCGAAGAAATTTTGTTAAAATTAACATACTATTAATGACACCGAAACATTTAACATACCAAAATCGAAATTAACGAAAAGCATATTAAATTGATTTCTAAAGGCAAGCAGGATAATAAAATCGCTGCAATTTTCAAAGGATTTCACCAGAGTGTTGGGCTATAAGCCATAATTTAAACAAAATGAAAAAATTGTGTAAATTAAAACAAAATAATTAATGAGGTTTGAAAATTATCAATATGGCTGCTGTAACATTAGCACGTACCGCAAGCAGAAATCAAAAATAAAATAAAACATTAAATAAAACAAAATAAAAACATAACAAAATTAAATAAAACAAATATTAATTAAATTCATTGAAAAGCCTAGAGATGCATAAAGAAACACAAAACTAAAATATAAAACCGCCAAAACCTTGCAAAAGAAGGTTTAGAAAATACATAGGTGGAAGCGGCGACCAAAAATTTAAATATCAAAGGGTAAAAAGAGAAACAATCAAAAAGAATGGTTAAATAATAAAAAAATAAAAATTTACGAAATATTGAGAAAATAATATCAAAAAATAGAGGAAAATAAGGAGAAAAATAAAATATTTAAAATAAAATTAAAGCAATAAAACCCCCCGAAAAATAGCCGAAAAAGGCTCAAAATACTCTGTTTGGTCGCACCCAGGCATGAAATGACTATATATACAGCAGTCATTTTCATAATTTTTAGACAAATTTTGTTAGACTTTTAGACATTTTGTTGACACAAAATTTTAGACATTGGTAGACATTTTGTTGACAGACAATTTTTGTTAGACTTTTAGAAAATTTTGTAGACACAATGTATGACAATTTTTGAAATTTGGATGCTTGACTGACAAACTTGTCGATCGTAAGTATTGTTCTTTTGTGTAGAAATATATTTTTCTAAGTTAATGTTTTGTTTAATTTAACTTATTCTGGATGGCCGCAATGTCTTTTGGCATCTCTCGGCAGGTCCCCCTTAACTTATTTATATTCATTTTACTTATATTAGTTTGTGGAAAGTGGTAGGACAATATTCAATTTCCTCAGTTGATTTTGAGGAATGTTGATGTGTTGCCTTGTCGCTAACCACCCTTCGGTGTCTGCCGGCATGGTCAGGTCTTGTCACACTGATCGCAGAGTAGGACGCCGTCGTACTTCACCGTGGCGGCCATTTCAATGTTGGTCGGAGCGGTAAGAGGGTAAACTGCGAGAAGATCGCCATAATTAAGGGGTTAACATTTGTGTAAATGTTTAAGTAGGAAAATTGAATTTTAATTTAACTCCTGCCGATTATTATATTTTCAAGGGTACGACTAGTGATAGAAATTTAGGTCAACGAAAGTATAAAGTAGGGTTAAATTACGTACATTGTTTGATAATCATCGTGGTGGAAAATTAAAATAAAATGATATATTTTGGCATAGATCTGTGAGATGATAATATAGAGATTTACGAATAGTGGTAACTGTGGCGACCATAGGAAAGCAAATATGAGTTGTTGGACTAAAATAATGACCTTGTAATAATGCATTCATTTCAATTTACCATAGGCTAACGTTTGTATGAAACAAGGAATTTTCCATAAAATAAGGGCGGAACGCTGTCCAAATTTTTGAAAAATATTTTAATAAATAAACAGTAATGATGACAAATTGATATAGGAATTGTAGAAATAGATGAGAATGGACAAGCGTTTAGATAGAAAGAGACGTAAGACCTTCTATCGGCAGTCAGGAACCCGAAAGTGAAAATATCATGAGGAGTAGTTCTAGAAATGGAGCTCACTTGCTCATGAATTTTCAGTTGCTATATACAGTACCAACATGAGCTTGCTCATGGGTATATAGTGGTAGGATTAAAATTGTGGGGCGTCTGGGTGAGACAGCATAGACCCTAGGAAAAGAAGGTATTTTGATAGAGGGAAATAGGTTTGAATAAGCTTTACACAGATTTAAACAAATTAATTACACCCAGTACACCAGCAAGAGTATTATGTCAAAACTAAAAATTTTACATTTATATAATTTCATCTGAAGTAAATAAAACAACATTTTAACTGGAAATCAAAATCAACAAACCAAGATAACTACAAAAATAATATTAAATATTTGCATTAACAAATATAATGGTATTATGGTAAATTTTAAATATTTATAATAAAAGATTTTGATTTGATTCCCAGAATATTTTCTATCGATACGAGTGAAGAAATAATAAAATTTCCAATATTGAAAAATCAACGAATTTTAGTGATCATTACAGAAATATGCTTGAAAATGCTAATTGAAAAGTTTTTAATCAACTTATTATGAGTAATCTTTTAATGATAGGGCTTTGCTCGGAGCGCCAACTTCTATAACTTTCGTTCACTAGATTCATATCATATCCATTCCGGATTCAATGTTCTTGTACTGCAAAATATTCATCAAGTTATATTTGTTCCGGTTTTCACACTAACTTTGTTGGTATAAACAATTGACAATCCATGCTAAAATAATGTAAAATAACTGATGTAGTTAAATAATATCGAGCATTACCCCTCTGAATAGTTCTGTGGTTTTTCGACTAGGGCTTTATTCTCTCGAGGTTACGACAACAGATTCTTTCCTTTTTGACTCCAAATTACAAATTAACTTTAATACACCAAAGAAGATGCTTGGAAAATTTGGAACTGGCATTTCATAACAGAAATTTCTATTAGGATTAGTAAAATTTTAATAGAATATTCTTACCTTTTAAGTAAATGGATTAAAACGACGAGAATATACAGAAAAATTGAGATAGATTTGGTCATGATAAATCCATATTAGGTTTCATAGATCAGAACAATTTATGCATACTTTGCACTGGTTAATTTTCGATCTTCGATAATTGTGCAGCCACTGGGCGGCAGGTGAGTGCTTGTTCGAGAATTCATATTGAGCCGAGGGACTAATGAACTTTGACATGCGTCAGTTTTGTCTAATACAGCCTACATAATGAAAATTTTGAATAAGAACGAATGGCAAGCACTTACTGATCATTCTGCGGTGACAGTGAGAATAGTACTAATATTGATAACTCTAATAATGGTGAGAAAGGACTTATTCAACAATCGTAACACTAGTTTTGATAATAGTAATAGTAATTTTAATAATAGAAATAACTATAACGAATAAAATAATAATACGAATAACGATAATAATAATATTAACAATTAACAATAGTGATCTTAACAATAATGCTGATAATGATAACGTTGAAACTAATAGTAATGATCTTAATAATAATAATAATAATAATAATAATAATAATAATAATAATAATAATATCACTAATAATTGATACGAACAATACAGATAACAGCAGCAACTACAACACCAATAACAATAATAGGGAACATAGTAGTCATAATAGTGATAAAGATAATATCGACACTATGAAAAGTGAAAACTCAATCTGAAATTTTTTATATTTTATTACAGTAAATAAATGAGTTAAATTAATTCTGGTGGATCACATGAGGAATATATCCTTGCTACAATATTTTGAGTTTGAGCGACAGAAATCATTGGAAGTCGAGCACATTCTTTCTATCGGCAGCTTTCTGGACCCGTGGAACGTCTGAATCAGGGTAGTTCTAGAAAGCGCTCTCATCTTTGGCGTATGTCCAACCAGCTGTCATAAGACCAATGTTGCTTAGTAACCAATGACAGTTGAACGTATTTGTCTTATTTAATGGACGAATTATGTACTTGATTTTAAATTAGCTTGGTACGCTGTTTTCTTTTTCGCGTCAGTTAAACAACTGGGTATTAAGTTATTTTATTATTTAATTACAAATTATGTTAAAATTTTACACTATTAACGATTTTTTTTATTGAAAATTTTGTTATTTTAATTGTTTCAAACGTTCAAAATTAAAATTTCAGAAATATTATTTCAATATAATTGTTTTGAAATACAATATTTTTTTGATAAAGCTTTTGTTTTTAATATTTATTTAATGTTAAATTCAAAGAACTCAGTAACTTTACATAGTGAATTGGGCACGTAAGACCAATTAGTGACTTAAACAATTTATAATTATTCAAATCCAAAATAATATATAACCAACAATAATAATTTATTAAACAACAATATACAAAATACAATAATATGTATAATAAGTTATCTGATAGAAAGAAAAAAATTTATAAGATATTTGCACGTTTTTTTGCTTTTGCTTCCAAAATTTTTCGAGATTGTTTCTTCAATGCTTGCCGAGTAATAATGTCTGCCCTGTCTTCTGGGTCGGATTCATCTACAGGAATGGCATGAATGAAAAACATTATATTAAGAAATTTTATAGACAGTAAATTAGTAGAAATTTTTATCATAAACTCAACTTAATTTTAAACTTATTAAGGTTTATCAATACTCATTTCATCAATGTCCATAGTTTCAAAGCTTTTACAGTCAATTAAATTTTCAGGGACCTGTTTCCATTTTAAAAGTTGGAAATTTTTCTCAATCTTTTGATTAATAAAGAGGGACTGAAAGATAAACAAAAATATAGACTTATCGTTTTCTTTTTTCCATGCAATATATTTAGTTTAAACTAACAAAACTAGTAAAATAAACTCCAAGTAGTCGAGTAAAAAGAGTTTCTTTCTTGTTTTTATGCGAATATCCGAAATCCCCATTGCTCAGTTCTCAGTATATGTAACTTTTAAATGTTTTAAGGGTGATACTTTGAAAACCTTTCACAAGAGTTATAATTTTACAACGCTTATTTGATTTTTTGTTACAGAATTTCCACTTTTCACCAAATTGCTTTCTAAAAAGCATTTAGTGTATTGTGAGTACTTATAGATATTTTAAGCAAGATCCAGTTAAAACTCTAACAACTGATATTTGTATAATCATGAAATTATTTTTGAATTCGTGTTAGGACGAAAATGAATGTTTGTTATCTTGTTGGACCGTATTCCTTCAAAATCGTGTAAAAAGAAGTTGATTAGCAAAACTTTAGCTAGTGTGCCGTGAGTTTATTGGCTAAACAAATTATAAGCACAATATTAAATTAATTCATTAAATTGCCATTTTATTAAGCCATTTTACTTTAATATTTTTAATTTTATATATAAACAAATTTTATGTAATTATTATGTAACCTAATATTTGTTTTAACAAAATATTTTCCAATTATTACACATTCATTTTAGAAATTGAATTATATGCCGTTCTGATCTCTAGTTTGGTAACGCTTTTAATATAATAATTGTGGTGAGAAAACATTTATTTGATCTAGTTAGAATCCTATAATAAAGGTACTATCCAGCGTAACAAGATTTTCAACAAACAGCCAAGTTATAAAATTTATTGATTTTTTTTACAACTGTTTCAACTGAATAACGACTCTCATAATGCAAGTTCGTGCATAAATCCAAATTGATAACAACAATAATAACTGAAATAATGAAATGTTTGTGAAATTTAAGCATGAGCCATTTTAATCACTATTTATCTTTTTAGGAATACAAATATAAAATTTATTAGATTTGTTATTCAGTTGAAACAAATGTAAAATTATAGAAAACTACAAATGAAAAAGTGCAATATTGTCTGTTAATATTATAAAATGTAGCACAAGTAGAATTTGAAAATCTGTATTTACAATAAACCTGAATATACAAACAAAATATTTCAAACCATATTGCAGTGTATTAAAAACAGCATTAAAGAATGGATATTTCCAGGATTTTAGTTTCAAGTTAAAAGAAATATTTTTTAAAATTAAATGAACGCTTGCCTTGAAATATTATTTACAAAATATCAGTTTTACTAAATAAAATGAAAACCTCAATATATTCATACCTAATACTTCTTTTTGTGGTACAGTGGTTAACTTTATTCTTGTATTAAATGAGCTCAATTTGCTATCGACTAAAATTGCAAACTGAAATACATCAAAATTTTCATAATAATAATTATTATCAGTGGCTTATAATAAAATAATAAATAAAATCAGAGTAATTATTCAGTGGCATAACGTGGGTTTCAGCCGCCTCAGCGTAGGCTAAAATCGCCGCCCTTTGTTTAGGTATTTAAATTCAAAAAGCAAAATTTACAGAAATTCTAATTAACTTTTCGAAGAATAAATTAATTTTTGTGTATTGTATATTGTCAAAATAAAGAAGCAGTTATGCATGCTTTATATATAATGAAAACATATTTGTTACAAAAGTTCTTACATGTTCCACTTAATGATATGTAAACAATATGCCTTTGAGCAAACCAAATGGTTTGAGAAAGGTATGAATTAAACTTTGGAATTTATTTCTTTTATTCTTTGTTGAACTTCTGAATTCCATTAAGCCATAGCTTGATCATTATCAAATGCTTGGACTATACAGTTCATTATATCAAGACCATCAGCTTCTAGCTTGCTTAAAATCATGTTTGAAATTTCTTCAGTAGTTAATTTTTTGTTTCAATGAAACCTATAAAATATCCCATTACTTGTAATTCCTGATCTTCAATTACTACGTTTCTTAATACCTGTTTGTTTGGTATTTGTGAAAAACACGCGGAGTGCTGAAGAATATAATCTAAATTATATTTGGACATTATTTACTTGTCTGCTGATATGTAGGAAACCTTTATCTCCCAAAATTCTAATAGACTCGTTTTAAATTTCTGGTGTGATACAAGTGATTAAAATTTTAACATCGTTTTAGATGTGCGAAGTAAAGGATCGTAATTTGTGGCTAAATTCATCAATCTTAAAATATTGTCTCTTTTACCACTTCTATCCAATTTCTTTGTAAGGCCAAAAATTTGTTTCACGAAAATCTTTTAATATCAAGCATTTCAAGTCTCGTCTCTAACGTCTTCCATTTGCAATAATTTTGGTTGTGAAGTACCCTATTTTAGTGATTTGAAATATTAGGAGTCAGTTTCCATTAAGTATTCAATCCTTCAGATGAGCAAGGCTATGATCCATTTTCAAACAAACAACAACAAAACCAAAATATTGATGGTTTGGAAGGATAATAAGTCATGGTAGTACGTTAAACCTTTCCGCCTGCTCTCTTTTTAATGTTAAACAGCACTAACATGTTACTATTGTCTCTTCGGAGAAGTTAGTATTGACATGCTGAACAACTTCCTGGCATTGCTGAATGAGCAGAAATCGCATATTTCATTTATAAGCTCATGCCATTTTCTGATATCGCCTGAGTTACGGTATTGGGCAGCAAACGATGCCGATGCTACATCAGACTCTGACTCTGAGATATCGTGATCTATGTCAATACCTGCAGATGATATTCAGCAGCCATGTCAACATTAGTAAAAGATACAAGATCAACAGTATTAAGTTATTGTGTTTTTGACATAAATTCTGATTAATTTAAGCCCAATGTGAAATCTGATGTCTCAGGAACATAAAATTTACATATTTAAGTAAAGCTCCCTCATTTCTTCAAATATTTTCTTCCTTATCTTTTTTTTACAGTAAACAGCACAATTTTCTTTTACTATTTTTATTTTTGATAATAAAACAAAACAATATAATATTCAATATTAAATATTGACACTTATAATAATAAGCGGCCAAGTACCGAGGGTTTCTGAGCGTAAAAAACTTCAAAACAAGTAATATATTAAAAAATATAGTACTAAAATTTACTTGATTTCTGTACTCTAATTAAGTAAAGCTTGGGCATCATAATAGATCAGGTATGAGCAAACCTTTGGGACCTTGGGCAACTTTGAGTTTCATAACATTTTTAAGGACCAGGTTACAATTTTTTGACACTTTCATAAGCGTCAAATATTGTTAAACCGAAGCAAACAAATAAAATGATCATATAAAAAATTAAAAGAAAACAACATCCAAATTTGTTTGGCTATCTGCTAATATTTTTGAGGCAGGTTAAAACGCGTCCGCGGGCCGTAGTTTGCCCACCCCAAAAATAGATAGTCAGAAGTTGCAAAGAAACAAATAATTAATCTTGATTGTCCATCAATAATTGTATTTGTACTACGAACTAAGCTTCCCGAAATTCCGGATATGTAAATTACGTAACTATTGTGAACTAGAAAGAAATTACCCTCATGCCATGAACTCGCAATTTTTTAAAAATTGTGAATGAAAATTATTATAATATCCAGTATTCAGATATTATCTCTATATCCAAATCTAACTAGTATAGACTTATTTTACAGCCCCAAAAAAGTGCTGACAAGAGCGAGCCGCCCTGCTATGCTACGCCACTGTAATAATTATTATGAATTAAATGAAAAAATATTCAATTCTTCAACTTGATTCAACTAATAATAATAATAATAATAATAATAATAATCTTGATAATAATGCAATAAATATTCTTACTTCTGTCGCAATGACAACGACTTCGTCCTAAAAATATAAGAAATTATTTTAAGTTTCTTTGAACAATTCATGTAAAATATTTTATAAATTTAAATTAGAATTATTGCCGTTCTCTAATTGTGTAATTGTAGTTGTATGTACATTTGTACGTCGGTCACAATAAAATCCATATTTCGGATGATGTTTCTAGTAGTACAATGTATAGAAAAAATTTCTAAATCAATATGGTAGCATTTTAAAAAAAATTTAAATTTATATTATGGGGCCGTCCATAAATGACGTCACGCACCCAAGGGGTGTTTAAGAACTGTGACGTCAAATATTAAATTTTGTATTTTTTGACTAATAAATTGTTACTACATTTTTAAAAATATAATTCCAGTGATTCTAATAGAGCTTTTTATTTTGTGGAATGCACTAGAGTGCAACATTACACTTAATACATACTAAAATGTCAATTAAGTGATTTGAAAAACGTTACGTCATATTGGGGGGCCTAACTTTTTGTGCCAACATGTGACCAGGAGAGAGAGGGGGTAAAAATCGTGTGAGGCCATTTATGAACAGCCCTTATCTCAGTGCATTTTCTTTGTGTAGGTCTTTAATAATTGTTGTGCAAATTGTTTTTCTGTGTTAAATATAAGATAGCGTTTAAAAATTATTGGTTGAATTTTTATTGACAAAATGTACTTATATCATTTTTGCGCAATTTTACAATTTTTGCTATTAGGACTCTATAAAGGCAATGCATAACAATGAGGAGGCACCATAAGCTGTTGATAAATATTGAATTGTAACTTACATTTTTGGGTAATAGAGGGAAATTGGGGGGAGGTTAAAATTTATAGATTAAAAAAAGATAGATTAAATTGATCAAAAATTTTTATAAAAATTCAAACATTTTAGATAGCGTTTATTTTTACTAATTTTATTTTAAATTTTTTATTTTTTTGATCAATTTAATCTATCATTTTTAATCTATCAATTTTAATCCCCCAATTTCCCCCTATTACCAAAAGTTTTATAGCCTTAGTTCTTCACTATTTACATTTTTGTAAGATATCAATTTCTATCACTACTATAAATTTATTTAATATAAATTCAAAACATTCCCAAATAATAAAATTAGTGTTATTTTCCCATATTTGATCATGTTTTAATATTTCAAACAAAAATTCTTAAAATTGAATATAAAATGTGCAATATTTTGAAAATAACTTTAGAGATACTTTCTTAAAAATAATATTAAAGTTAAGTCTATTTTTTTCAAAGATTTAAACAAAACAATTAACCTCTTCTTCTTTCATTTTAAATGCCTCTTCTTCAATGCTATAATCTTTCATTTCGCTAATGTAAAATAAAATTTCATTGCATATCTTATCCAATATTTTGTTGTAAAATTTAATTTCATTCAGTTCAATGTTTCGATCAAGTTTCTTCTCACATTTATGTGCCAAATGTTCTATACCAACTCTGATTTTAGATAAAAGAATTTCTTTAAGTATAAGATCTTTCAATATTTCATCAGATCGATTTGTTAAGTCTTTCATCTTTTGCTCCTTTTCACTTTTCGTTAAATTATGCCTATAAATAAAAATATAAATAAATAATGTTAATAATAATAAAATAATAATAATGTTAATAATTATTAATATTGTTAATATCAATATTATTTATTATTATTATCATTGTTATTGTTTATTATTATTATTATTATTATTATTATTATTATTATTATTATTATTATTATTATTATTATTATTATTATTATTATTATTATTATTATTATTATTATTATTATTATTATTATTATTATTATTATTATTATTATTATTATTATTATTATTATTATTATTATTATTATTATTATTATTATTATTATTATTATTATTATTATTATTATTATTATTATTATTATTAAAATATTTATTATTATTATTATTAAAATATCCTAAAATTCTGGATGTCGTTGAAGAAAAAGTTATTGGGATTCTTCTATGATTGACTTTGGTTTTGACATTCATCAGCTTAGCATAATAATTTATAAATTTTATATATAGCTAACTGGGGTACCCGTCGTATCCTAGGCAATATTAGTTATTTAGTAAAATAATTTTCTTTCAGTAAAATGCTGGTTAATTACCAAAAATATATAAAATATTAACAATTTAAACACAATATTTTTATAATTACGATAGAAGCAAAAAATAAAAAATAAATTATTATTAAGATATTAACTATCGAAACACAACATTTTTATAATTATGATAGAAGCAAAAAAATAACTAGTGTCATTTCTTTAAAGTGATTTGAAATGCCTAAAATAAAGATCTTTCAATATATTTTAATATATTTTATATTAGATTCTATTTAAAAATTTCTATAAATATATAGTGAACATACATACAGACATTCACAATTATATATAAATAAATAATTAAATAAGGTAATAATATTAAAACAGAATTAATTTTTAAACTATAAATATTTATAAATTATATGCATATTATAATAGTAATAAAAGTGTGACCAGCACACATACTGTCTGAGACAGTATTCATTAATCTTTTAGTGTACTAACTAGTATTATTTAATACCTTTATTTAGTAGTGATTAAGAACTTGAGTAAGGAAATTACGGGTATGTATGTGGCATTGTATCATGATATTTAAATTGATAAAAATGAATAATAATTATAATAATAATTAAAATAATAATAATATTAAAAATACTAATAATAATTGAAAATACCTTGATCCTTTTTCTTCTATATTGAAAGTTTGATTCAAATATTCACGAACACTTTCTTCTTTTTCTGTTCTTTTATTAAGAATTTCATCTTCAAGCTTTTTCTTAAGGTTTTCCAAATTATTCGATGTATTAACTTGAGTTTGAAATCTTTTTATCATTTGATTCAAATTTGATATCCC
Organism: Schmidtea mediterranea; assembly: GCA_022537955.1. Lineage (NCBI taxonomy): Eukaryota > Metazoa > Platyhelminthes > Tricladida > Dugesiidae > Schmidtea > Schmidtea mediterranea. The sequence continues at coordinate 282,714,824 of CM039679.1, forward strand.
AGTTGCTTCTTTGATTGTTTGGAATAAGTCTTCATGCTTTTTCAGTCTGACATTATTTTCATCAACGAAAGTTGAATTTTCTTCTGATTTGTTTGATAAATCTTCTTGCTAAATTTTACAATGAATAAACGTTTCTTATAATACAGGTTAGTTAGCAAAACTAATTAATGATTCATAATTTATCAGCAAAAGATTTCTGTTTTTGTATAAGAAAAATTGAAATGTGCATATTAGTGGAAACTTTACACACATCGAAAGTTTATATGATTTTTTACTGTGCTTTGTTTGAGTGGTCCGTTTATTTTTTCTATCACTTTCTCTCTTTTTGTGTTAAATGCGTTTTTTCATTTCAACATTAAAAATCAACATACACGTAAGCTTATGTGTTTCTATAATATAAACTTATTGATTTGATTTTTGTATAATATGAGGTTTTTCATTGCAAACAGGTGTAGCAAGACGTTTACAAACCAAAGGCAAATTAATTACCACACAGTTTTTCAGATTTGATTGAGTTAAAAGATTTTTCGTCAGATTAAATGATTAAACTGGTCATCTTAAACGGCTTTATTTTCTAGAAGGAAGCTGTCAAGGAGTTAATAAGATTTGAATTAATTGAACTCATTCAAAAGTTAATTTTCATTCTTTTGACTTTCTCAAATCAGGAATTATTTGATGGTAATTAAATTATCCCGTTTGGGAATTCGGCGTGGAACAATCCAGTTTCACTGTGAGGTTTGTTTATCAGAGCCATTCTATCCTTGGCTGTGCCAGAAAGGTACATCACAATTTAGATATTCACACTTAGGGATGGTGACATTACTTTCTATAACAAGTATTTTCGATTTAAGGTTGGAATCAGTATTCCCAGTTGTCCCTATGGTCAATTTATGATAATTTAACTACTACAATACTGAAATTTGTGTTTTTAGTCGCTCTAAATTGCAAACTGACGTGAATATCTCCTAGATGTTTATAAGACGACTCGTGATAGGATAGGGCGGAAAAGATAAAAATTCGTTCCTATATATACATCATTAAGTATTCCTGAATGTCTAGTTGCCCAATTTTTTTAACATAAATTCTGTTGGCTTATTTTGACTAAAACTTAAAGTGAAATGAAAACAATTTATGTAAAATATATTTCAAACTCCAAGAAAATTTATTGTTTAAATACTATGTAATCACTTTTCCAATGAAGCTTGCATGTTCTTAATAGGTTATTATTTGGATTGAATTCCATATTTTGAATAAGTAGTGTAGTTAGTTTGTGACCCATAAGAAAAGCTTAAATTTAAAAACTGATTCGTGTGCAAACTTTTTTCAAAGTTTTTCATTTAAAAATCAGGAATCTACTTATTTTATATAAGTTCACCGGTAGAAACACCAGGAAAAGTTGTTCAGTCGCAAAATGCTGAAAATTATAACAATAATACATGTAAATCAAATTTATTGTAGGTTAATAGTTGTGTGTTTGTGCAATATATATATATATATATATATATATACACTTGAGCCTCGTATAACACGGTTTTATACAACACGCTTTATATAACACGGTTTCAAAAAAATAATTAAATAATTTACATGTCTAATTTGTACTTCCCTGTAATGTGCAAATGATAAATCTTACTGAGCATGTCGAGACTTGTCAATTTTGTTTGTTTCGATACATTTCAGTTGCACTCTGGCAGTCAATGGTGCAGTGCATATTTCTTTGCAATCCGTTGATTATTCTTGCTTATTGTTTGTAAGTAAACACTTTACATATTTCATATAACGTTTGATAATTAATACAAATTTTATAGATTTAATCGTATCAATTTATTATTTATTTGTAGATGAAAAATATTTAAACCAAAAAATGTCGACAGTTATGGATAAATTTAATAAAGAGAGAAACTTTATCTCTATTGAAAAAAATTAATATCCTAGATTGTCTTAAAAGAGGGGAGAGGCCGCCATCCCTTGCTGCAATTTTTAATTTAAATGAAGAAACTATTAGGACGATACAAAAAATGAAAACAAAATTAGATCTATAGCTTCAGCAGGATCGTCTATCAGTGCGACAAAGATTGCCTGCATACGCTCAGTAATAATAGAAAAAATGGAAAGAACTCTTATGATATGTCTAGAAGACGGCAATGACAAAATCATTTCTAGGGACAGAAGCATTATACAAAAGGGCACAAAAAATTTATGATAATTTAAAAAGAACTGAACAATCTTCATCAGAAGATCAAACTCATCTAACAATTTTTCTGCTATAGAGGATGGTTTGAAAATTTTAAGAATCGATTCTTACTACATAATATAAAAATCGAAGAGAAATTTCGTCAGCTGATATAGAATCTGCTAAAACATTTGTTCCAGAATTCGTAGATATTATAAAAAATTAGGGCTACACACCAAACGAAACGGGATTGTATTGGAAGAAGATGCCGCAACGAATCTACATATCAAAAAATGAAAAACACGCGAAAGGATTCAAAGTGACGAAAGAAAGAATATCTTTACTATTATGCTCTAATTCTTCAGGAGATTCCATAATGAAGCCATTATATATAATTATTTGATCCTTAAACCTCCGACCACTTAAAGGTTATGTAAAAAAGAATTTACCTGTTTATTGGAGAGCCAATAAAAAGGCTTGGACCATAAGTATTCTTTTTGAAGATTGGTTTTACAATTGTTTTATACCTGATACAAGAGATTTTATGAGAAACAAGAATCTTGATTTTAAAGTATTATTGATATGGGACAATGCACCAGGGCATCCGCTCGATTTAAAATATCGTAATGTTGAAATATTATTTTTACCACCAAATACTACCTCTTTTATCCATCTCTTAGACCAAGGTATAATTTCAACATTTAAAGCCTATTACATTTATCGAACATTTGAAAAAATATTAGAAGACATTGATCAAGGTGAAAATTTTACACTTCTACAAGCTTGTAAAACATTTTCTATTCGAAATTGTGTCGATATTGCTTCTGCATCTGTTAAAGAAATAAAACAATACGCTTTAAATTCTTGCTGGAAAAAACTATGACCAGAAGTAGTGTCTAGGGAAAATGTTTTACCACCAATAGAAGATGAATACCAAAGGACAATAAACATTTGTTGTGATATAGGTGGAGAAGGTTTTAATGACATGGATATTCCTGACATTCAAGAAATATTGGAGGATCGTATGTTGGACGAAGAAGAATTAGTCGAAATGTTAGATGAACCCACCACAATTAACGACACAGAAAGCAGTTGAAGCGAAGCAGCTACATGCTTCATAATAAAAACGATAAATGAAGGTTTGGAATTGGCTATAAAATTAGAAAAGATTTTTATTGAAATCGATTCTATAATGGAAAGAAGTTCGAAATTTAAGAGGGAATTGCAAAAGATTTTGGAACCTTATAAGGAAACACGTAACGATTTATAAGCTAAAAGCAGACAATCTCTTATTACCGAATTTTTGAAGGCTAAAACCACAAGAAATCCAGAGTCCTCCGATGATGAAAACGTACAACAGATTTCGAAAAAGAGTAAAACATATAGAATTATAAGTTATAGTGATGACGAATGAATGCCATAAATGCATATTTGTTTATTAAAAAAAATAAAGTATATATTTATATAAATTATCTTTGTTATTTTTTTTGGAACACAACCCCTGATTTCATATGAACTTCAAACCTTGAATAACACGGATTTGTATTACACGATGTTTTTGTGGAACCATGTAGCCGTGTTATACGAGTCCCACGTGTATATATATATATATATATATATATATCTATTTTTTATAAAAGAAAAAGTCTAAAGAGCCAAGTAGAGTCTTCTTTAAAATCTGTGTCGGAACTGCTGAGGTTCTGGTTATGTAAATGTTTACTTGCTTGAACAATACAAATCAAAAATAACAATACGTCTTTACAAAGCTTATATTTAATATAACAATAAACCCAAATAATAATTATCCCTTTACTGAACTCTAGGAAATTTAGTATTGGATAATTGAAATTAATATTTATTGTGAAATTAACCCGAAAAGGAAAACCTTATTGTAAAAGTTGCAAGACTCAATAATTGTAATTCCATGTTGGAATTAAATTTTTATTTTTTTATTTTAATAGATTTTTAAAATTTTTAATTAATTTTTATTTTTTATTTTTTCTATAGCAAATTAATTAATTTTTTTTAATTAAATTAAAAAAAACATGAATAAATAATTAAAGCGATTGCAATGCATATGCGGTTAAAATTCCTACAAAAATTAAAATTTTCTAAAACATTTTAATTAGATAGATTTATTGCAGTCAAAAAAAAATTTTTCAATTTTTATTTTTATGATTAATACTAGTGAAAAAACAATTTTATCAGTGTATATTTCATCCACTGGCGATCTTTATAATTTACTGTCTCATCTTTTATAATTTATAAATAATAAGAGTTTTAGATATAAATTTTCACGGGAACATGGAGAGGTTAGGCAATATTAAATGCATCTCGAATAAACTCATTTGTTTGGATTTTTTTCTGTGAAAACGATTGTTATAATTGTCATTAAATAAGTTCTCCCTTGATTAACATTTGAAACGACAGTCGAACTTGTTAAGAATAACAATTTTCAATGAAAAGTGAAACTTACATCTCCAAAAGACATTTCCATGGGCTTAAAACAAAATAATAATAAGTTATCATTAAAATCTAATTCCTTACAACAACAACTCGGCTTTGAATAGTCTGAAAATTTTTAGTTAAAGCCATTTGCTTCAGATTTGTTAACTCAAGCTCCCTTCTTTTAAGTTCAGTTGACACGAACTCTTCGTGTCTTCGTAACTCAACAAAATCGTGATTTCGAGCCACGACCGAATCACTTTGAAGTTGTTTGACTTGAGATAGTTCGTTTCTAGATGTTTCAATTTCTTTTTCCATAGCATCAAGAGTTAAATTATACGTTATTGCCTCCTAAAAAATAAAATGATTGAAACGATTGTTTTGAAAGATAACGATAAATCATGTGATAAATTTTGGACGAGATTTATATTTTTAAAATATTGCGTATCAAGAGCTGTACTGTGATCATATTAAGGAAAAAGAGAAATATTTATCATTAACAAATTTTTACTAAAAATTATTTGAATATAAACTTTATTTTTATTAATAAAGAATAAAGCATTTACATACATGTCATTTTATGGAATAGTGTAATTTATAATGCGATTTGGTGTGCAAACCAATAAATGACTCATAATTGGTCAGTAATTAATTTTATCATTTTATGAATTTGCAAAATTTGCGGATGTTTTTGATATTTTTCAATTTGAAGTTAGTTTTAATAATTTTAAACGTGTATTTACTGTTTTCATATTATTCGACACATATTTTCACATTTTACAATATTTGGCGCAAAATTGGCAAATATTCACAAAATAATATATTTTTGTCTTTAGTTGTTTCTACAGAACATTTATAATTTATCTTCTAAAGATAAAAATAAGTAATAATTCGATTTATTTCAAAATTCAAAAATTTATTTTAAAACTACTTATTTATTTAAATAACAATTTAAATTAATAAATTATCATATAACATCTGTTAATACTGATATATTATTAAAGCATAACGATTTTAAATTCTAATATTAAGTGCAAAAATTACACATCTAAAATTTACATGGATTTTTTATTATTTGTTGCTTTTGTATGTTATTTCTTCTATCACTTCCTCAATTTCTATATTACACATGGTTTTGTTTTATAGCATTTTTATAGAATACCTAGAAATCTATTTTTGTTTATTTTGAATGTTTAAAGCCATTTTATAATGCCAATTTACATTGTAGTTTTATTTAATAAAATAATGTTATTTTTCTACATCCTAGCGAGTAGTATTTCATATATTTATTTTTTTTGTATTCTGTTTATTTTAATTATTATGTAATTTATTCAATATCAAATAAATAACTTCAGGTGAGGGTTAACTTTCTCATCGTTATATTTCATGTTTCATTCTGGAATTTAAGAACCGTAATCTCAACATAAGCATTTTAGAATTATTAAGGTTGCTTAAATTCTTATTTCTATTCACATAAAATATTAACTAGGTTTTCCACACAATGTATTATTCAAACAAAATTGTTCAATAAAACTTAAATTAAAAACTTAATTTAAATATGCATTTTATATTGTGAGCGATGTCAGCATACAGCAATCATTTACATACAGTTTAATATATAACATAATGAAATTAATATACATATTTATAATAAAGATAAATTAATTATTAGATTTATCTCACACCCCTCTCAATAAAAACAATTTATCCAAAATTTTAAATTCTCTCAAACATTCGACATTTCTTGTAACATTACTTCCATTATTAATTTTGACGAAGTATCTTCTATCATGTGTCTTATTTATGGTGTCCCTGGACCGTCATATCTGTCCTTTTCTTTTGTATGTATGTCTTTCATTACCAAAATTTTATCCCCAATTGCGAATTCTCGATTTGTTCGTGCTTCATTTTTGTAAATAATTTTGTTTTCATTATTTGCTGTATCTTGGTTTCTTCTTTTTGTATTTCAATATATTCCTTTTGGTTCATATTATCATTCCAGACTAGTTTTCAATCTCTGAATAATTTTTTACCATAAAAAATTTCGGCTGGGCTAAACCCTACTGTACTTTGTTTAGAAGAATTTAATGAAAATTCTACTTCAGGAAGTTAATCTGCTCAATTTTAATATACATTGTCTTTCACATATATCTGAATTGCATCTCTAATCATCTTAAATTGTCTTTCAATTATTCTATTTGCCACGTGATGATATGAACTCAAATATTCTACTTTCATTTTATGTTTTGTGCCAGTAATTTTATAAGATTAGATTCAAATGTTTTGCCTCTATCACACTGTATTAGTCTTGGTGCACCAAATCGTAAAATCCATTTATTTCTTAATATATTTGCAGTCGTATTTTCATCCTGTGTTGACACTGCATTTAACGAAATATATATATATATATATATATATATATATATATATTATATATATATTATATATATATATATATATACTGAACAAATCCATATTCGCTGATATATATTTCTTACCATTGATTGTAGTTTTAAATGGGCCGCATAAATCCATTAACATCGTTTCAAATAACACTGGAATTCTATGATTCATTATCGTCTTTTTGGTGCGTATTGTAATTGTTTTTTTTCTTTTGAAAGTTTTGGGATAATACTGCTCCGATTTTATCGAAGCTGGCATCGGTATCCAATATAAATTCTTTGAAGAAATCCGGATACGCTAAGATTTTAAACTTCATTAATTTTTCTTTAAGACCCTCAAATGCTGACTCATAAATTGTGAGTCACAAATATCAGTCCATATTAATTTCTTACTGTTACTTCCATAAATATTTCCAATGGTTTTGCATATTCTACATAATTTTTAATAAAACGTTGATAGTAATTTGTCAGACCCAAAAACTTCTTAGTTTTTTAATACATTTTTGTTTTTCATATTCTTATATTGCCTCTATTTTATTATCTTCATTTTGAATTCCATCTTTATATATAATATGCCCTAAGAACTTTTTTTCTTCTCTCGGAAAATGAAATTTATCTTTACTTAAATTTAATCCTGCATCTTTAATTCTTTACTAACCAAAAATATTAATGCCATCATTGGTGCTAAAGGCTAGTTCGGAAAAGAAAATTGCTTCCTTTGTTTATAAAAGGTATGTGGATGATATTTTTCTTGTATTTGAAAATCAGAAGCATCTAGAGCCGTTTTTGCATTTTATGAACAGTTTACATAAGAACATTGTATTCACATGTGAAACGGAGAGAAAGTCATCGATTACGTATTTAGATTTGTTAATTCAACGCAATGATAAACACTATGAGACAGAGATTTATAGAAAACCAACTGATACTGGTCTTTATACTTCACCAGAAACCTTATGTGAATTTAAGTATAAGAGAAATATGGTGAAGTGATTGATTTATCGTTCGTGGTCTTTGTCTTCTAATTCTGTTAATTCAGTAAAAAGTGTTGATAAATTGGTTGAGTTGTTGATAAAAAATGGATATTCTAAATCATTTTTATTGTTGATGATAAAAGAGACTGTTGACAAGTTGATTAAAAATCTTAAGGATCCATGTTTGGATATAAAAGGAATGAGCCAAAATTTTTGTTAGTATTGCCGTACTCGGAAGGTTTTACAAATTGTAAGATGAATTTAAGTAAACTGATGAGAAATTTAGAATATAAGGTGGTCTCTAATTCGTTTAAGGTACGCAATATGTTTATTAATAAATCAAAAACTCCTGTTGGATTGTGTTCTGATCTCGTTTATCAATTTACATGTAATGGGTGTAATGCCATATACATTGGAGAGACTTCCCGTCATCACGGTACTCGAGTTCTAGAACATTGTCGATTGAAGGGTTTGACCAATATTAATGAGCACAATAGTGGCCGTAAAAGTGAAATGAGAATGTCTCATTTTAGAATTTTGTTGAAAAGTTTTAATAATTATTGGGAATGTGTGATATGTGAAGCATTGCTGATAAGGTCATTAGATGTACAAAGTGCTATGACTAAGAATGTTTTTAAATAGTTTGAGTATGTTAAAATCAAGATAAATTGATGCATGTGTTTGTTTTTTAAAAAATTCTTTAAATTTTTAATATTACTAAAATAATTTAATTTAATTTATAAAATATTACAATATTATTTTAAATTATAATATAAATAAATATCTATTTTTTGTTTTAATAATTTGTTTTAATAATGTCTATCTACACCAGCTAATAATATATCAATAAAACTCTGAAATATAACGTCAAACATTCAGCATAATTTTATTCAGGAATAGTTAGCAACTAATAAAAATTGTATTGAAATTTGTGGTTATCTTTAACCATGATAAACTTCGGTTAATCCGAATCCGCTTAATCCGGATTAAATTCCCTGGACACTCACGGCATCTCGAGATTTTATAATTAAATATTTGTTTTACGCGTAATTTACGTAATTTACGCAGTATAAAATAATTTATTTACTTGTCTTAGCATGTCTTTAATTTTTTCATAAGTAGCATTGACATGCATCGCTTCATTTTGTTTTAGAAATGCCTTGTCCAGGCGGTTCTCAATGTCTCGAATCTAACAATTACATTCAATTTAAAGGGACATAACTTATATAACTTTGTCGTACTTGTTGACCAACTTTTCCTTGTCGAGCTTTTGTTGCGGCTTCTTCTGCGGCAAACATTAATAATTTTGTATAACTTTCTTCCTGTTCATGCAATTTATCGGTTTTCAAATGAGTTTTATGGCGCAACGCATTCAATTTTTTCATTGTGTCATTCACTTGATTATCCATTATTTCCATTGCTTCCTAGATAAAAAAAGGCTGAGTTTAATTTCTATAAACTACATTTAAAGAAAAATTTTTAAATATTATTAATTGTACATTGAAAATATCTTATTTAGAGTTATTATTCAATAATTCATTTTAAATTGTCAGTAGTAAAATAATCTCAAAATATAGATAATTTAGATGCGATCAAGAAGAGCAAAATGGAGATTTTCAATTGGATAGAAAGCAACATCAATTGAGTTCTGGTTTAAATTAGTAAGATCGTTTCATTAATAAATTTTTAATTAATACAAATTTGCATTAGAGGTTTGCTCATCTTTTAAAGTGTCGGTATGGTTCGAGTGTTCTTTTATTTAATAAAATCTCAACAAATTTATATTTTTACAATAATTACATAATATGGTTTGCAATTTCTATGTCATATTTATGTTATTTTATTTATTTTATGTCAATCTAGAGATTTCTAAAGAACTTTATATATTAAAATCCATTTTATATTTTAGTTGTTTTTACCTGACGATGACAGTGAATCTATGGAAATATATAGTAAAACGTGTTTAACCCTATAACGCCTGAATTTTAAATTTTTGAAAATTTTCAACCAGTCTATCAAAACATGTAGTTGTTCAAAAATGCTGCCACTATAAAGCGTGACTAGTGGTATGCATTTAACCGACTCTAAAAACTGTGTATTTTTGGTGCTAGATACGTTTTAATAAAACGTTAAGAAAACGTCGCGCTTGACGTTATATAATATAATAAGTATTATTTTTATTGAAAATTCTATGGAATTTGACGTTTTTCTTTGTGTTTTTCCGTCACATTGAAAACTCAGAATTGATGTGACGTAGCGCAATAAAATCTATTGAAATGTATCGTAAAGCGTGAGTTTGAATGGAACTTTCTTGTAATTAAATCCTTGTCATGTTTATTTAATTATTCATTATATTTATTTATTTTTGGTAATTTCAATGAATTATTAAAACAAAAATGTTGTTAAAAAATATTTTTGTTATATTTTTAATAACACATTAGTTTTAATGAAAGAGAATTTCTTACCAATGCAGAGTATCTCAACATTGCTTGTCTTTCTTTTGGTTGTCTTTGTAAAGCTTGGTCAGTAATGAACTCGTCAGGCTAACAAAAAATCATATTCATTTCAATAAAAAAGAAAATAAACCAACATTCCGTCTGTCTCTAACGTCATTACGTAACACCTTTACTTGATGGCGCAACTCAACCAATTTATTATGCTCTTTCATTAGCTTCTGAAAAGTAGCATCATAATAAGCTTTTCTATCACCATCTAAAATGTGAAATAGTTATAATGCAAAAGATAAAAAGGCATCAAACCCATTAATAAAATTTTATGCTTCATTGAATTGACTTGCTCAAACAGAGGAGCTTGAGGCCTCCACGACTGGGACATTGTAATTAATTTAAATATTTACAATTTCTTTCAATAAATAAATTGATTTATAAATAATTAATCAAATTATAATTAATAAATTATCCAAGCATAGCGATTAAATATTCTAAATGAAATTTTTTTTTGTTTTAATTGACTACATGGGGAAAAATTCCTTAAACCATAATTAACTAATATATTGTCTCTCCAGCCTTGTCTACTGAAGTCATATTCGCTACTTTTACCTTGAAATATTGGTATAATTATCTTTTTGAGAGTTCTCAAACTCTTTTTTGAGGGACATGTCAAGTCAGCGATAGAAGATGTTTTGCTACCCTGTAAGCTTCTTCGGCTTTCTTGACGAACATTCGACTCAATCCTTCAAAACTAATTTCCATTGTTCGTAGATCTTTTTCAACCTCTTTCATCTTTACTTCATCTTTGTTCACTTCGCATAGGATCTTTAACTCCTCAAGTTCGTCAATTACTTTCATTTACTCTTCTTCGTACGCCTTTTGTCATTCAACAATGTCTTCTGCCATTAAATCTTCATTGACTGCGTTAAATAATTTTGTCAATCCGACTTCATTCTCCTTTACTTTGGAATCCAGTCTGGATTTTCTTTTCATTTTCGCTACCCATCTTATTCTCAATAATAAATGGAAGGTCACGCCTTTCTTCATATTATAGTCAGATAATTTCATACCATCTTCTAACTGTTTACCAGTGAAAACCAATCTTTGTTTGCTTGGAGGAATTCCTTCTTTATCTTGTACATTTGACTTCATCTTTTCAATCGTATCATCAAACTCTATTTCTAACGTAATTTTCTTCCCTGTCAGAGTTCTTACAATTATCTGAGAACAAATATTGACTTTATCTTTTCTCGATTCTTCTGGTGTTGATTTTAGATCTTCATTATCCCATTGCTGATCATCTCCTGGAAGCTGTTCGAATCTTATAGCATCGACACTTGTTGCAAAATTAAATTTATACACTTTGATAAATCTATAATAACTAGAACTCCAGCTCCTTTTAGAACATCAAGGCCTGTAATGGTACATATATCAAAGGAATTACATTCAGCTAATGGATGACCTAGTAAATCAGGAGTATTGATAAAGTGAGATTTTAAAATTGGATAGTCACTCTGATCGACAAACAATGATCAGGTTGCAAAGGAATAATGTTGAACATCTACACAACTTAATTTGTTAAGGCAACTAGATTCTTCAACATTTTGACAACCACATAGAATAACAGCATGAGTTCTAGTATTGATCGTGTGCAATCTGGATAAATGTTGACACCATTCTTTAATATTTTGTAAATTTGAATTGTTTTCATTTTTAAAATTAGACTCAAATTTGCTAAATTTTTATAAAGTATGCCTATAAAATATTGGGAATATTACTTTTCTTTTTTGTTCTCTAGTTTAGCCTTTATACTCTCTTTAATTCGCTAATTAGACTCTCGCTTTCGTTTTCACATTTTTTAATATAGATTTATTTTCTAACCAAAACTGATCCAGTATTTATACTTAGTTGGATCGAGTCTGAAGCGTGGTCGTATAATTCTATTGAAATAGACAATTCTGTTTTTTTTCAAAATAATATCCTGATTATGAGTAGTGGGATGTGTCACCGCTAGATCGTTTCACCGCTAGATCAACCCCCTTGGGGTAAACGTTTATTTTTTCTAAATCTAAAAGTATGAAAAAATTTTAAGACAAAGACAATGACTCATTTAAGGTCATTGAAACAAAGACCATGACTCATTCAAGGTCATTGGATGAGTCATACTAACTTATCAGTGTCATTGAGACAAAGAACATGACTCATCAAACTTTTCTCAAGGTCATTGGAGGAGTCATAATATTTTTCAAGGTCATTGGATGAATCATAATATTTTTTAAGGTCATTGAAACAAAGACCATGATTCATAATATTATTTTTTTTAATTTATTTATTTTTTATTATACTTTAATTATTTGTTTTAAACAAGTCAATAATATTATTTATTTATTTTTTAATTATTTTTTATTTTTATTTTATATACATTAATTTTTTTTTTATCAAGTCAATAATATTGGTGGGTTTCTGGGTTTTGATATTTCGAAACTATATGGTTGTTACCCAGACAACCCCATACAAATATTCTTTCGCTTACCACTCGGCACCCGTTGCTAAGCAACGTTGGAATTGTGTTCGAGTGGGTAAATCGTCCGCAAAAAGTGAGCGTTATTGCTAATACTATAATTGACCGAACGATCTCTGGGTCCAACGAGCTGTCGATAGAAGACCTGTGCTCGCTTTTGATTCTTAGGTCCCATTGTTCTCCTATCTCTTTCAAATGTTAACCTATACTCTCATATCATTCATTGTTATGTCCATTTGCTTAGTCCTTCTTATTATTGTCCATGTTGATGATTTTTTTCATGGTCTGTAAACCCTTTGTTATGTTAAATACACCCACATTATATCTTTCACCCTTATCCCTATTATAACTACAATGTTTCCCATTATTATTACCAGCATTATTATTGTTGCCATAATATGTATTACCTTTATTAATTGTTGCTACTGTTACCTTTATTATTATTTTTATTACTATAACTACCATTATATTTATTGTTATTACCACTATGATTATTACTATTATTATTATTATTATCATAATTATTATCATCATTACTACAAATACCATGATTATTATTATTATTACCATTATTATTAGTATTATTATTATCATTATTATTATTATTATTATTATTATTATTATTATTATTACAATTATTATAATTATTATCAATATTATTAACAAAACTTTGTGTAGGGATTCGTCCTTATTCCTCAGCTTTAAGAAATATTTTTCTTATATAACAATTTAGCCGTAATCCATTTGTATTTCCCTGGTTTTCGGTAAAGTATTTTTGTTGAGTCGAAAAATTTGAGCAGCGTTCCGCCCTTATTTTACACGTTCCATTTTTGCGTTACTATTTTTGTTAAGTATTTGAATTAATTCGGAAAATCTGAGCAGCGTCCCGCCCATATTTTCCGCCTCAACTCAAATTAATTAATTTAATTTTTATTTAAAGACATTATTTTTCATGATTTTGGTCGTTCGGATTAATCTTTTTCCGATGGCTATTCATTTTAACTGTTGCAATGATTTCGCAATTTTCCCCGCTACCCATTCCCTCGTTTTGTCCTTAAGATCTATGTATGTTCATATTATATTTAATGAGTGCCCACTGGACTACTCGGTGTTAGATATTTTGAGCCGATTGTTGTAAAAAATTTATGTCAATTTTACAGGAAACGGATGATGAAGGAGCAGCCAAAGGGCTACTCATTTACCCTCCAATTTCCCCTATGTACGGATAATATTGACGTTCCAACTCCTGCGTTCCGCACGCCGGGTCTTCACGGGCACAGATCATCGGCGGTATTCCACGCACTTACACGAATCTGAATACTGTATATGATTTTATTAACTTGTGATGTGTCTTTGGCTGTGGGCCGGAAAAGGAATAACAAATAATATTTTACCATAGCATTTGGAATAAAAGTTTCGATGCACTAAGGCTGTAGATAGAAAATATTTATTCAGCATATTACATCGGCCACATACATTTGAAATTCATTGTATCCGTTCCATAAAATTTACTTCGAAAATCCCATAAATTTAATTCGATAAATCATCCATAAATTCGATTTGAAAAACAAAATTATCCATAAATTTGATCTGAAAAATCACCCATAAATTCGATTCGAAAAATCATCCATAAATTCAATTGGAAAAACAAAATTATCCATAAATTCAATTAAAAAACAAAATCACCCATAAATTCGATTCGAAAAATCATCCATAAATTCAATTGGAAAAACAAAATTATCCATAAATTCAATTAAAAAACAAAATCATCCATAAATTCGATCTGAAAAGTCATCCATAAATTCAATTGAAAAATTACCCATCAATTCCCTTCGAAAAAATCAATTAATAATATTGCACCAGTTGAGAGTGATCGTGTTCAGGCAAAACACTTACCCGTGTTAATTGCCTGCATGCACGGCTCTCAACCAGTTATACAACCAGTTATACAGTTCTGTAATGAAACTTTTTCTCCGAAAAATAAGACTGAAAATTTGTGAAAACACATCGGTATTTATACCTATAATTTGGCCTTAACCTTGCGTGTTAGTTTTAATGCGATTAAACAAAATTCGACTTTGAAATTATTTATGTTATCTAAATTAAATTTTTATTTATTTCTTAATTTAAATTGGTAATTTATTTTTAACATTTTTAATTAAATTTATTCAGCCAAAAATATTTTATTTTTATTCATTTAATTCATTTATTTTTTAATTTTATATAAATGGTCATTTTACGGTCGAATTTTCTTGTTATTATGTTATTTTTTATGTAAATTTCGTGCGGTTCTTGATGCATTTTGTATTTATTTTATTTTAATTTTTATGTTTTTGATTTTATATTTATTTATATTCTCTCAGATTTTAAAGTGCTTAGTTGATGTTGTATATTGTATTTTAAGTTATCTTGGTGCTGGGTTTTCGTGCTGTATTACTGATGCATTTAAACAATTCTCAAGGCTATTTGTGTGCTGGCCCAACATAAAATACTCCGGGGCCCGTAAAATTGCGACCCGCAATTTCTAAAAGATCTAAGCTATGAACTATGCAGAGTTTACATTTTCCATTCAATTGGGTCTACGAGTTACATGGTCGTGACCTTAAAACCCACATGCATAAAAATAATCATACAGTATACATCAATATACGGATTCCAAGATGAAGTGAAAGAGGACATACAGTCCGGTCATGATCACACATAAAGAATATTTAATAGTCTAAGAATCATTAGTTCATTGTTAATCATTAGTTCAATATTCTGTCACTTGGGTATTCGTCTCGTTGATGCCTTGAGTTTCTTGGTTTCTGATTGATTACTTTCTTCAGCAGGTTCTGATATTTTGACGATTCGATATCTGTTGTGCGATTTGACTTTGAGATTTTGTTTAGTTTGGGGAATTGACTTCATTAGATGCCGATTGTTTGGAAGATTGGCAGGCTTAGTGAATCTCAGATAAGAAGAATAGATAGAATGTTTAGTTCAAGACTCCTTTTTTGCTGGTTTATTTAGGGTTTTGAGTTGTAAATTGACATTCTAACTTTCGTTTGTTGATTTTTTCTTAGCATCTTGAACTGGGTGGCGTTCAATTGGATTCTGTGGATAGCTGACCCTTTATCATATTATCTAGTCTCGATTGTTTGATGATAATTGATCGGTTCGGGATTATTCATGATTCTTTGAGGTTGGTTTGAGTTTCTTCTTTTCAGTTATCAATTTTGGCTGTTTTTTCTCGATTTTCGGTTCTTTTTGTTATTTTGTAGGGTTTCTAAAGATCATCCATGATTATTTTAATATTGTTTCCTTGATGGGTGTTTCTTTTTTCTATTGACTTTCGATTTGATTTTCTAGAGTTCTGAGGGTTTGAACGATCTGTTTTTCTTGTGTTAATCCTTTGACCATTGGGTATAATAGGAATTGATCCGTCCGTAATTGATATCCTTTGTCTTCTCATATATCGGCATATTTGTTACAGTTAATGTTTGCATCGATTGATTGATTGTGGGGTTTTTCGACATCTTTCTAAGGGATACTAGATTGTATATATGGGTTTATTACTGTCATCTTCTTCCTCATCGCCAATATCATGCTGCTTTCGCATTTCACAAATTTCGAGCTATTTTAATAAGACTCGTTATCATTCCTCTTGATTTTAGGTAGCGGTTTGACTTTCTGTTTCTCTTCCTTTTGATTTCTGTTGCCTTTATTATCATATCTGGTTTCTCGTTTCTGTGATTGGTATTAACTTTATTTTCATATCATTTATCTTCTTTGTTTGTCTTTACTACGATTTGCAAGATCCTTTCAATATTCCATTTTGATTGGCTGCACTTTGTAGTTCAGCCTCATCATCTTTCGTCTTGTCGTTTGTTGGCATTGCCCTTTGCCTTCTCTCTTTACTGATTTGATTTATCTTTCTTGTTGTCGGGTTTTTGATTGTTGGGTTGTTCTTTGATTTTTTCTCTGGTCCGTTCTTTATTTGTATCCGGTGTTGAACTTCAGTCATGTTTGAAATTGCTATTTCCGTAATATTCATTTTGTCTCGTTTGGCTGCATCTAGTTTCACTTGCAATTGGACGTCTTTCTTGCTCTTTTCCTGGCTTTAATTTTGAGTCTCTTCCACTCTTTTGCTACATTTATTTCTTTGTCTTTTTAGTTTTTCCATTTAACTCAATCACCACAAATTTCGTTTCTCAGTTAGCTGTCCTTTGTTGTTATTCGCCAGTTTCTCATTACTTGATTCAGTTTTTTGTTAAATTATTCCCCTCGTCTTTTTTGTTGACTGACTTGGTATTTCATCTATTTGTTCAATGCTTTCGTTTCGTGTTGATACTTCCTTTACAGTTTTGCTGCTTTATCTTGCTCCGATCGTGACTTTGTTTTCGTTGTTCCTGATTTTCGTCTCTCATCTGATTGTACTGGATTTTCCAAGTTTTAAATTGCACTCCAAGTCTACTCTTGTCTCTGATTTCCTTGATGGCTTCGGTACCTCTTAATCGGTTTATTTCAACTTCTGATTCCGATTTGATTAGCTTCTAATTGATTTGTTTCTCAATTTTAACGTAATATTGCATCACTTGTCTTTCTCATTCCGCTTTATTCTTTGTCACATCGTCTGATTTTTAAATTTGTTTTCGCTCCTCGACTATAATATTTATACACTACTTTTATATATTATCGGATATTATTATATTCATTCCATATAATATTTATACACTACTTTTATACATTACTATATAAACATATCTATTATATAAATTATATGCACATTTCTAACTATTTATTATTTTATCTCCAAAGGGTCTACGCGCAAGGTGCGTATCCCTCCACATCTCTCATCAATTACTGGATATATATTCATCTCACTTGGCCGCTAGAGTGGTGAAATTAGTGACGGTGGTTGTTGCGTCCATATCATACTTGGGTATTGGTTCATATTTTGACTTGCTTTGTTCTCTCGATTTTGCATTTTCTGTGAGTCCATCGTTTGGTTCAAACAGATTTTGTCTGTGTTTCCTTCATCTTTTGATCTCTTCTGATCGTCTACGTTATTTGGCTTTGATTGTTGTCTTATTTCTTTGTAGGCTACTGGATTTTGCCTTTCTTTATTTCTATCTCGGTTTTCTCCCTCTTCGTTATCATCTTCCTTTTTTGTCCTAGTTTTTATTACATTGAGCCTTCTCAATCCTGTTGTCCTCGGCATTTATTTCTTTGATTATATCTTCATACATCTTGATTAGCATTTTTCTTCCATTTCTGATGTCATCAATTTCTTGTTTTTTACCGCTAGGTTTTCCTTGTATTCGGTGCCATTCTCCTACTAATGTTTCTAATTCTTCTTTTCTGGACACTATTCTCTCAGGCTCTCTTTTATTGTCCATGAATTTTATTTCTCATCTCTTTAACAGGGCTTTTATCGTCTTTGGTAATGCATATTCGGATTTCATTGCTCTTTTTACTAATATATTTTCATTGCTTTCGAATTTGTTTACGTCTATGATTTCGTTATCAGATTTTCTTTTTCTCCACTTGATCAGTTTGCTGCTGCTTTGTCGTATCCTCTCCCGATTGCTCCAAGAATTGGGTTTAAATTTTGTCCTATTATTTCGATGTCTTCTTTAATTCCATTTATCGTAACTAAATCTATTGCTCTTGCTTCTCGCGACATCGTAATATAATTTAACATCGTTTTTCCTTTACTGTCCTTCTCATTTAGAGTTGATCCTGTTTTAATAATTCCCTCAGAATTTTCGTTGACATATCTCTTGACACTGGAATCATCATGGGTGTTTGTCCTTTCTCATTTCTGATATTTGTATGTTGTCCACCTTGGTTCATTACCTCGATAATTTCCATCGTTCGTTCTTCGTTTTCGCTTTCTATGGCATGGTGTAGTGGTGTATTACCCGCTATGTCAATTATTGTGAATAATATTGGAATTTTTTTCTTTAAGATTCTGATTTCTGCTGTTGATTTTGAGCCTTTTGCGTAGTTCGGCATTATTTCCTTAGTTATTTTGATGATTGCTTCAACCTGTTTCCGGTAATTCATTCTATCATTGTAGATTTCGTTATATTCTCGTTCCTGTTTCGCCTGATTACTATAATATTTTGATTTTGTCTCTTGGCTATTTGCGGCTCCGTTAATTTGTTTCGTCATGTCTAATAAGTTTTTCTGTCTTCCAGTTGTCATGTCTTTTCCTGGTTCGTAGCTTGATTTGACACTTGTGTCATTTGCTGGCTTTATTCTGGTGTTGGTATTGATCTCATCTGGTTTCCTATTGCTTCCTCTCATTAGTCCCACTGTTCCGGATGGGTTCTGAGTCTGTTTATTTGGACAATTCCGAGTCATATGTCCCATTTTAGACAGTTAAAACATGTTCCGCGACTTTTGTGACAAAATTTATTTACGTGTCCTCTCTTCGCGAATAGTTGGCTTCTTTGATGTCGATAGCAGTCGTTCTCTGCGTGTCCCGATTTTTGACATGTTTCACGATTTTCTCTGATATTTACTTCGTTAGCTTTTGTATCGATTGTCCATGTACTTTCTTCGTTCGTTGTGGTTTTGTAGTCATGTTTTGTTGTGCATATTCAAGCTGCATTGTAATTTTCCTTTCCACATTCCTTTCCATTCTCAATTATCAATTCACTGACTGTTTTGATCTGTCTTACATATTCGGATTTCTCGTTTGTTGTCTTTGGATTCTCTTTTCGATTAGTTCATCCCTCTGAAATTTTATTAACCATTAAAATATCTATTACCTCTTGTTCGATTGACATCACTCCTATTCCTATATTGTCTCCTGTTGTTTGTATAAATTTTTTACTCCAATATTTTACTTTCTACGTTTATTTGAAGTTCCTCTTTCTTCGCCTTTTCATTATCTTGTTGTAACATTTTCACTTTCCTTATCGGTTCTCTTTTTGATTTTTGTAGTAGTACCCTCGTATTTTGATATTTTGTTTTTTCGATATCTTTTATTGCTGTTTTTTCTGCTTTTTCGTCGTCTATCGTTCGGTGAACTCTTGAATTATCTTTATTTATTTTTTTTTCGCTGCTGGATTCTTGCTCTGATTTTATTTTGTCCTCCTGAGTTTCATCTTTCTTAATCCCGTCATTTTCTTTGTCGTTATTTTCGTTATTTATTGACATACCATCCTCGCTGTTGACAACACACTGCTCCGCAGTGTGGATTTCTTTTGTATTGACTATTTTTGACATATTGCTTCTACTTGATATTTAATTTCTGTTCATCCGTCTTTGTCGAATTTCTTGGATTTTCTCTCTCTGTAATCTCTGCCATTCAATTTGTTGCTGTCCCAGATATTTTCTGGTCCATTGACATCGAACATCATTCATGTTTCTCCTCGTATTACTTCGTTGTATTTTGTTGTTGGCGGATATTCTTTGAATCATACCACCTAATTGCTCACTCTATTGTATTTGATTGCTTTGTGTACTTTGACTATAATTTTCGTTTTTGGTTGTCTCGATTTTCTCTCTATTGGACAATTTTCAGCTAAATGTCCGTTTAGGTTGTAGTTGAAACAGGTTGTAATCTCGAATCTTGTTGTTGTACTCATTATCGCCATATCTCTTCAATGTCTGACCCCTTGTGTTGAATTATTTTGTGGACTTCTTGAATTGGTTTGGTTTTTGTTGACCTTAAATTCTTCTCATTCGACAATTCTTTGACATATGACCGCTTTGATTGCAATTAAAACAGATTATCATTTCTTCTCCTTCTGTGCGAACTCTTCTATCACATCCTTGGCAATTCTTTAGTTGATAACCTCGGTCAGTTCGGCATTCTTCTTTTGAACAGATAATACATACTGGGTTGTAACTCGCGTTTTTAATCCTGAAATAATTATTATAATTTATAAATTTACCTCTACTGTCTTGAATCCTCTTAACTGGCATATCGTAAATTCGTAATGGTTTTTCAATATATTGATTTGTTTGCGGATAAATATCTTTCGTTTGTCTCGTTATTTCCATCACTACTTTTATTGGTTCTGATACTCGATCTTTTAACTCGGTTTGTTCATTTTCTCTTTTGACTCTTTCTTCCATGGTGATTAATATTTTCTCTTCCCGTATGATTCAGCTATTTCTGTTTCAACTGTTTTCATTTCCTAATTTCCAGTTTCTTTTTCGTCATTTAAATCTTCTTAGTTGTATTTTCTTTCTGAAGGCATCTCCTGTATGTTCCTCTTTAAACTTGAATATATTGGTTCTTGCTTCCTCATTTCTGGTTCATCGCGTGTGATTTCGTACATTGTCGATTTTTTCAAATATATTTCTGTTTTATCCGTAATTTTACTTTGCAACTCTTGGTTCATTTCTTCTCGGAATTTTTCCATCTCTTTACTCGTACTTGTTTTCAACTGAATTGGAATTTCTGGTTCGGGTGGTTTCACGTTGTTTTCATTTGTCGGTTAACTTTTCCGTTAATTTATCATATTTTTCGGCTTCTGTTTCCAAACTTTCTAATCTTGTTGTAATCATTGGTTCTGCTGTCGCTACTGTATCAAATTTTCTATCTGTTGCTGCTTTTCACTTTCTCTGACTTCCAATAAAATGGTCTATTTTTTTTATCCTTGTTCTCCGTTCGCTTCGGTATATTCTCAGTTTCTCTACTCGATGGTTTCCTTGATTCCAGTTTCTCGTAACTCGTTTTCTTGATTCTATCTTGGCTCTATTATTCGTCGTTTACTTGATCTCTTTATTCCTTGCCAATTATCTAAAAATAAATAACACTTCTAGTACATATTATTCTACATAAATTTCCGCATTAATTTATCGTACTACTCTCAATGCTTTTCCTTAATTCTTTTCTCTACGTCAACTTCTTTATCTTTTTTTTTTTAAGTTTATTTTAAATTATCTATAACTCGTATCAAGTATCTATTTGCTTCGTCTAAATCATCCTTATAGTCGCATCAATTATCTATCCGGTCGTATCAATTAACTATTTTAATCAAATAAATCATCACCATCATATCAATAATCATCTCGTTAACTATTCTCCTTTATCCCTTTATCGTTTATCCAAAAAAAAATTCCTTAATCTCTATGCGCTATGGCCTTTTTACTTAACTACTCTCGTCTTTTTCCTTAAACTTCATCCGCTGTTGCTCTATGGGCCTTTTTATTTAAATCCTCTTGTCTTTTTCCTTAAACTTTATTCGCTGTGATCTTTTTTCTTTTGATTCATCTCCCTTCATTTTTAAGTCTATTTTGAATTATCTATATCTCGTAACAATTATCTATCGACCTCGTATCAATTATTTATATAGTCTTATCAATTATCTATGTGGTCGCATTAATTATCTATATTACAATAATAAAATCATTATACTCATACTCTCATTCAATCTGTAAATCATTTTTCCTATGTCTCATTGATTGAAAATCGTTTACTTAATCCTCAGTCGCTGGCGCTCTATACCCTCTATTGTTTCCGTTGGCTCTCCGGCCTTCGTCATCTTATTTCAACTGGCATTCTGTGGCCTTCAATCTCTAATCTCATTTCAACTGGCACTCTATGGCCTTTAATATCTAATCATAATCATATCTCATCTGGCACTCTATGGCCTCTAATATATAATCATAATCATATCTCATCTGTCACTCTATGGCCTCTAATATCTAATCATAATCATATCTCATCTGTCACTCTATGGCCTCTAATATCTAATCATAATCATATCTCATCTGGCACTCTATGGCCTCTAATATCTAATCATAATCATATCTCATCTGGCACTCTATGGCCTCTAATATATAATCATAATCATATCTCATCTGGCACTCTATGGCCTCTAATATCTAATCAAATCCTATTTAACTATAATCATATATCATCTTTAGTATCTAATCTTGATCACATCTTTACTGTTATAACCATATCTTATTTCAAGATCATCTCTTATCTTTAACATCTAATCATAATCGTATAATATCTGTTATCATCTTTAATCATAATCATATCTCATCTTTAATATCGGAGTTGAGTTTCATCAGTGACTTTTGGGTGGGTTTGAGGCCTCACACTGACTCTCAATCCATGTCGTCTTTTGTCTAGCGCATTTTTCCGGTTACGCTTTACTCACCGCCACTCGGATATTTGATACTCGGTGTGGGATCCGGGTTGTTGTACCAAACTCCTAGCTGGGAAAACTAAAAAAACATTCCCTCAGTACTCGGTGTGGGATCCGGGTTGTGTACCTCGGAGAATATAAAAGTATGGAAACGCCTAGACGTTTAGTCAAGCTCCAAAAACGGTTTACTTGACTTCCCGAATAGTGAAAAGAAAAGGAAGCGATAAACATGGGCGCGGAAAATTTTCTCAATAAAACTATCTAATATCTGCCCGCTCTCCCGTCAGATTTCCCGGCACAATTCGGCCGCCCTTATCTGACCTTAGTAGGTCCTTTTGAGTATGAACCATTTACCGGTTAGTTCATATCTCACCTACCGTTTGGTCCTCGATACTCGGTGTGGGATCCGGGTTTTTGTATCGAACGGCTCAGCGCCACCAGTCCCTTGGCTGATAACAACCTGAGCACGACAGTCCGTAGCTGTCCTCTGGTGCCTCACCACCAGCTAGGGAAAAAAGAATATCTTTAGGTACCTTTAACGTCTAAATCATGCGCATTTTTCAATTTTTATTTTTATTTTCGGTTTCCCCTTCACTTTCCCAATTCAAAAATTGTAGTAATCGCGTTGGTTTGTTCCCCAGAGAGGTGATCAATCTCTCGCCAGAAACTCTCCAACTTTTGCGACGGATCCTACTACCTTCCTCTCCTCGGGTTGATCAAGGTTCCCCATCGGAATAAGCGTACTATCGTTATGATAGCTCGGTTTTAAATCTTACTTTCCAGTATCATTTCCATATAATATAATATAAATAACACTACAAAATACACTAACAAAATGATGCATCGAAACTTTTACCGTACCTTATGTGTGATTTTTCAGCTTTCACTGTTTAAGTTGTGTTTTACTTGTCCACTCAGAATTTATTTAACGGCTTTCATGAAGTTTTCGGCTTTTTCCGTATGTTTTACACCTTTCGGTTGCTATTGTTGTCTCATTTATTATTATTATTAATCTCAACTCATCGTTTTCAATCATCATTTTCCTCTGGTTGCTAACTATTATTCTCGTAATTCATTATTATCTCTAATCCTTTATTTTCATTAATAACTAGCATCATCATTTTATTCATCTACGCTCATTTCTTATAATTCATTTCATTTACACCTGAACATTTCCTTTTATCTACGCCTAAGTTTCTCCATCATCTGGATTATCTTTTCGTCAATTTCTCTAACTTAATCGATTATCTGTTCTCGTTTAGTATCTAATTTGGCTTTGCTTGGCCTCATGTCTTTTGTAATTCGCACAATCGATCGTTCGTTAGTTCCGCTCATCTCATAGGAGTAGGGGTTCGAAATCGTTGCAACCTTTTCCGTTACTATTTTGATCTTTAATTTAATTACTTTCAATTAATCGTTTATTACGTTTAGAATTATTTTAACTGACTTGGTGATCACGTCTTATTTCAAACAATTTTAATCCAGTAATTTCTAGCTTTCCAATTTTTTACGAACTCTTAAACGCATTTTGTGGTTTCCCCTATTTCTAATCACTTTAACCCTCGTGATTTCCACCTTTTCCCTATTTTTATTATTTTAATTTTTATTTATTTATCTATTTTTTATATTCTTATTACTACTTCTACGGTTTTTTGGATGATATTTACACGATGATTCCATTGATTTATACAACCTACCCATAATTTTATTTTTATTTATAGTTTCCTGTTTCTTTGATTCCTGCTCTACAAATATTGATAATTTTATCCCCACTTTCCTGTTGAATCGTTTCATTTTTGAAATTTTTGTGTATCTAATATTTTAACTTATTTACATATATTGATATTTTCCTCTCTTATTACAATACTCGTCATTTATGAGTTTTCTAAACTGTTGTTTTGTTTCATCATATTGTTGGGGATTTTGGTGACTTCGAATAGAAATTATTGTTGATCTGACTCCAAACGTGCTTTAAACACCAGTAACGAACTCCAAACGATATAAACTTTATTGATTAATACACTTTGTCTCCACTGATTTACAAAAATATTTACAATTCACTTTCAAAATTTTTAATTTCTTCACAACTTTCTGAATTCTAGAGTATTCGAAGGTTTTGACCCATTGTAACTGTTTATCAAAAGTTCACACGATTATAGTTCTATGTTAATTTTTGATCGTCTTATTATTCTACACAATATATCAAAAATTAAAAATTGTTTGCCAAAGTTGTGACCCTTTATAACTTTTTATCTAAAGCTCTGATGACTAAAGTTCTATTGGCAATTTTGCTTGTTTCATCGATCTCTACAACATATCAAAAATTAAAAATTTTGACTAAGGTTTTGACCCTTTATAACTTTTTATCTAAAGCTTTGATGACTAAAGTTCTATTGGCAATTTTGCTTGTTTCATCGATCTCTACAACATATCAAAAATTAAAAATTTTGACTAAGGTTTTGACCCTTTATAACTTTTTATCTAAAGCTTTGATGACTAAAGTTCTATTGGCAATTTTGCTTGTTTCGTCGATCTCTACAACATATCAAAAATTAAAAATTTTGACCAAGGTTTTGACCCTTGATAACTTTTGACCCAGAAGTCAGACTGCCATACTTCTATAGTAAATATTGCTCAGCTTCTCAAGCTCTACAACATATCAAAAATAAGAATTTTTGAAGGTTTGACCCTTAATAACTTTTTATCCAAAGGTTGGAAGATCCTAATTTTATCACCACTTTTGCCATTTCATCGTTCTGTACAACATATTAAAAATAATTTTTTTGACCAAAGTTTGACCCTTTTTAGCTTCGAACCTTTAGAAGATATAACCATGGTTCTATTGGCAATTTTATTAAGCTCATTCTTCTCTACAACATATCAAAAATTATATTTTTGGTCAAGGTTTGACCCTTTACACCTTTGAAGTTCGATAAGATACGACTATAGTTCCATTGACAATAATACTCAACTCGCCGTCCTGTACAACATATCAAAAATAAAAGTTTTGGCCAAAGTTTGACCCTTTTTAGCTTCGAACCTTTAGAAGATATGACCATAGTTCAATTGGCATTTTTACTCACCTCATCGTTCTCTACATAATATCATCGAACTGTTTTCTCATCGTCAATAAGTCGATCGTTTTCCTTCGTTTGTTGTTAAGTTCCATTCTTTAGTTCACCCTCTCTCCGTGGTCCGACAAAATGTCGTTCCGACATTTCTGTTTAGTAATTGAACATTTGCTTTTATTTCCATGGGTTCTTTGCAAAAACAATCATTTTGATCCCGGCTGAGCCCCCAAATTTGTATGGTGGGTTTCTGGGTTTTGATATTTTGAAACTATATGGTTGTTACCCAGACAACCCCATACAAATATTCTTTCGCTTACCACTCGGCACCCGTTGCTAAGCAACGTCGGAATTGTGTTCTAGTGGGTAGATCGTCCTCAAAAAGTGAGCGTTATTGCTAATACTATAATTGACCGAACGATCTCTGGGTCCAACGAGCTGTCGATAGAAGACCTGTGCTCGCTTTTGATTCTTAGGTCCCATTATTCTCCTATCTCTTTCAAATGTTAACCTATACTCTCATATCATTCATTGTTATGTCCATTTGCTTAGTCCTTCTTATTATTGTCCATGTTGATGATTTTTTTCATGGTCTGTAAACCCTTTGTTATGTTAAATACACCCACATTATATCTTTCACCCTTATCCCTATTATAACTACAATGTTTCCCATTATTATTACCAGCATTATTATTGTTGCCATAATATGTATTACCTTTATTAATTGTTGCTACTGTTACCTTTATTATTATTTTTATTACTATAACTACCATTATATTTATTGTTATTACCACTATGATTATTACTATTATTATTATTATTATCATAATTATTATCATCATTACTACAAATACCATGATTATTATTATTATTACCATTATTATTAGTATTATTATTATCATTATTATTATTATTATTATTATTATTATTATTATTATTATTATTACAATTATTATAATTATTATCAATATTATTAACAAAACTTTGTGTAGGGATTCGTCCTTATTCCTCAGCTTTAAGAAATATTTTTCTTATATAACAATTTAGCCGTAATCCATTTGTATTTCCCTGGTTTTCGGTAAAGTATTTTTGTTGAGTCGAAAAATTTGAGCAGCGTTCCGCCCTTATTTTACACGTTCCATTTTTGCGTTACTATTTTTGTTAAGTATTTGAATTAATTCGGAAAATCTGAGCAGCGTCCCGCCCATATTTTCCGCCTCAACTCAAATTAATTAATTTAATTTTTATTTAAAGACATTATTTTTCATGATTTTGGTCGTTCGGATTAATCTTTTTCCGATGGCTATTCATTTTAACTGTTGCAACGATTTCGCAATTTTCCCCGCTACCCATTCCCTCGTTTTGTCCTTAAGATCTATGTATGTTCATATTATATTTAATGAGTGCCCACTGGACTACTCGGTGTTAGATATTTTGAGCCGATTGTTGTAAAAAATTTATGTCAATTTTACAGGAAACGGATGATGAAGGAGCAGCCAAAGGGCTACTCATTTACCCTCCAATTTCCCCTATGTACGGATAATATTGACGTTCCTATCCCTGCGTTCCGCACGCCGGGTCTTCACGGGCACGAATCATTGGCGATATTCCACGCACTTACATGGTTCGAACAATATGTTTGATTTTAATAACTTGTGATGTGTCTTTGGCTGTGGGCCTGAAAAATTTCGACAATTTGAAAAATTAATATATGCATTACAATAATTTATTAAAACCAAAATTAAATTACCAGATACATCCATCAAATTAAAATTCATAAATATATCTTCGTAATAATTCATAAAACATCGACCAATGAATCCATTATTCACAGATAAATATATTAATCCAAAGTAAAAATCCATCAAATTAAAATTCATAAATATATCTTCGTCATAATCCATAAAACATCGATCAATGAATCCATTATTCACAGGTAAATATATTAATCCAAAGTAAAACTGTTGAAATCAAGTGTCAAAGTACGACGGAAAATCAATACTGAAAATTAAGATTAAGATTTGTCAAATCATATCAGTATATATACCTATAATTTGGCCTTAACCTTGCGTGTTATTTTTTTTGCGATTAAACAAAATTCGACCTTGAAATTATTTGTGTTATCTAAATTAAATTTTTATTTATTTCTTAATTTAAATTGGTAATTTATTTTTAACATTTTTAATTAAATTTATTCAGCCAAAAATATTTTATTTTTATTCATTTAATTCATTAATTTTTACTTTTATATAAATGGTCATTTTACGGTCAAATTTTCTTGTTATTATGTTATTTTTTATGTAAATTTCGTGCGGTTCTTGATGCATTTTGTATTTATTTTATTTTACTTTTATGTTTTTGATTTTATATTTATTTATATTCTCTCAGATTTAAAAATGTTTAATTGGTGTTGTATATTATATTTTAAGTTATCTTGGTGCTAGATTTTCTTGTTGTATTACTGATGCATTTAAACAATTCTCAAGGCTATTTGTGTCCTGGCCCAACATAAGTATACTGATAACCACACTGAGCATCCCCTTAAAAATCTCTAAATTATACTACTTTTGTGATTGATATCCATGAAATCAATAAAATTGAAAATGAAAGTAAATAATCGACCCCTTATCTCAAAGATATTTTATTCTTTCTAAGTTTCACTAAAATATTTTTAAAAATCAACTGAATTGATAAACGTTTGGTTTAATTAATAATATATTTTAATTAAATCTTGTCTCTGTGTATTCCAAACGTTGATTGTAATTTACTGTAAAATACATAAATCCCTGCCCAATAATCCTCTGAAAAGCTTTTCATACTTTCAACTTTTTAAAATAGATCATAAAATTATAATTAAATATCATTTACTATTCAAAATCTATCAGTCAAATTGGATTCTAATTGGTAATTAATTATCTTAAATAGATGTTTCATAAACATATTGTTCCTATAATAAGCTTTTATTTAAAATAATCCTAAAGTCAAGTCAAATCCATTAAATTATCAAGAAATTAAGTGCTTCTAAAATTATAGATTTACCCTAATTTCTTCAATAATTTCTACAAAAACATAATAGTCCACCAAATTCATTAAAAGTCAACAGAAAACCATAAAATTCACAAAATAAAAATGATTCAAAATTTAATAGGAAATGTTAAATATCATCTAAAACTTAATATTTCATTACTAAAAATTATCATAAAATTTCCCTAAAAGCTTTAATTGATTTACACAGCCTACAATTATTTTATTTTTGCCCATTACAACCTTATCTATTGAAGGTTGTATTTAAATTTATTAAAAGTTAATTAAATTTTCATTGAAAATGAAAAGTCAGTAACAAGTCAACAAATGGAATTTTGATTAGTAGAAATTATATTCTATAAAGAAAGTTTTCAGTGAAGAAGTAATATTGGTGAGAGAGTATATTAAATGACTAAAATCGTTGAAATTACTGAAAAAAGTGGGATAGCTAAAAATATCTACTAAATAGATGAAATATCAATTGATATATTAAAAACTTACAAGGGTAATATACTTTGAATGGAGAAAATATACATCGAAGATGAAAATATTCACTGAATATCAATTGAACTTTAAGAGTGGATGAATTACTATTATATTAAATTAAAAATTATTAACAATTGAAAATATTTCATCGGTTAATTATATTTAAATATGGATATATATTTTTTGATGGATATGCGCGGAAGAATAGTTTTTAAAAACAATAAACGCGCGCGCGTATACAAATCCAACGAATATTCAACAAATCCTGAGAATACATACTGTTGGCGAATAGGGTTGATTTTTATTTGTTTTTCTAGCGTTTTGGTGTATCTACCACCTAGACGCCATCAAGATTTTTATTCTATCCCTCCTATGTACCCATGGTGATTTCCATGTTGGTACTGTACATAGGGGTTGAAAATTCATGAGCAGGTGAGCTCCATTTCTAGAACTACTCCTCATGATATTTTCCCTTTCGGGTTCTTGACTGCCGATGGAAGGTCTTACGTCTTTCTCTTTCTATATCCTTGTTCTTACTCGTCTATTCCTACAATTTCCATACTTATTTATCATCTTTACCCATTATTTATAAAGGTTTCCTTCAAAAATTTGAGCAGCGTTCCTCCCTTATTTTTTGATAAATTTCCTATTTCATTTGTTTAATCACGGTATCGACTACATTTTCGTCCTAGTTTACCTTTATTTTTACCTATATTAAAAATTTGATTAACAGTTCCTTAACTCACGGTACATTTCCCATGATTTTAAGTAGTTACAATCCTCTGCGGTCACTTTAATAAACACTACTCTCTTCTGCCACATTATATCCTTCAACTATTGGAAAATGCTTTCAACTTTATGTTCCTACACTATCTCATCGTTTTCTACTTGATTTTCCGATTAATTTTCCGACAATATTTTAAATTTTCAATACAAAACTTTATTCCCCCTTAACTAAAGTCGCGCTTCCCATGAGTTTAGATTTTCTGCTCGCCTCGACCGACGTTTCCATCAGCCGTTGCGAGTTGTTTAACGGTGCCCTACGGGGAGGGTCCTGTGCCATTTTGCCAGGCCCCGTCACGAACAGACCGAGATTTCAGACAGGCTCGACCCGCGATCTCAACTAGGGAACTTAATCCACCAGCCGGATCGCCGATCTGCCTATCTGAGAGCTATTACAATACATATTATAAATAGGATTTTAAGGGGACTTGTCAATGGCACCAAAAGATTCCACGACCATCCAGAATCAGATCAAAATAACAAAACTTTAATTTCAAAATATATATTTATACAAGAAAACAATACTTATGTTGGGCCAGAACGTAAACGGCCTTCAAAATGTTTAAATGGATCAGAAAAATACACGCAGATACAACACGCAATTTAAAATAAACCTGAAAAACACCAAGTAAACCCGATAAAATCTGAGAAAATAAAAGAATTAAATATAAAATTAAGAAACATAAAAATAAAATAAAATAATAACAAAATGCACCAAGATCTGCACGATACCTACACAAATACAACAAGAAAACACGACAAATTCGACGAAATTAGAAAAATCAATTAAAGTTCATTAAAGTGGAATTTAAATGGAAAAATTGAATTAGCAATAATTCAATAAAAATTTTAAATAAAAAATTATAAAAATAAATCGAGAAATATAAAAATTAAAAAATAGAATTTGCTAGAAAAGAACAAGGTCGAATTTTGTTTTACTGCATCAAATTTTACACGTCACACAAGTAGGTATAAATACTGATCCATTTTCACATTAAACAACACATTTTTCCAGAACATTCTGTTGAACTACTTAAAACTATTTTTCAAAGAGAACCGTTTTAAAATTGTTAGAATCGTCTTGAAGATTTTCAATCATTTATCAACTAGTGTATTCAATCGAAATTTTTTAGGTGAGAATCAGTTATATTGGAACCCTCTTTCCACATCACGACCTTGCATCTCATTTGGAGCTCTGCTCGGCGTCGATGTGGGGAGAGAGGTATTTATGCGATTTTATGTTCGATTTTATTCTGATGTTTTATGGAATGGTCAAAGGGGTAATTTGTTTGTTTATGATTAATAAATTTTATTGATATGAATAACTTAAATTATATATCTTTATAAATTATAAATCGTAAATGTCGAAATTTTTCCGGCCCACAGCCGACACATCACGCAAGTTAGTAAAATCAACATAGTGCAGATGCATGTAAGTGCGTGGAAGATCGCCAATGATATGCACCCGTGAAGACTCAGCGTGCGCAACGCAGCGGTCGGATCGTAAATATTTATCCCTATAGCTGAAGCGAGAAATAAGGAAGAAGCCTCTGGCTGCTTCCTCGTTTCTCAATTCTGTAAAATCGACTTAAAATTATCATACAAACGGCTTAAAATCACCACACCGAGTAGTCCAGTGGGCACTCAATAACTATAATATAAACATACTATGCCTTAAGATCAATTAAAGGAAAAGGGTACGGGGGTAACGTAAATTGAAATTGCTGATATAACCACTTCCGTGTCAATGCTATAAAATGAGTTTAATAAAGATACGATTAATAGAAATAAAATGAATTTAATAAAGATATGGTTAATAGAAGTAATGTAAATTTAATAAAGTGATGATGAAATAACACGAATAAAGTTATGATTAAGATGAAGTAAAATGAATTTAATGAAGTCATGATTGATAAAATGAATTCAATAAAGTTATGATTCATATGAAATAAAACGAATAAGGTTACGATTGAAAGGAAATGAAAGAAATTTAATAAAGATATGAAGCGAATTCAATAGAGTTATGATCAATAGGAAATGAAAGAAATCAAATAAAGTTATGATTAGTATGAAATAAAATGAAATTAGGAAAAATAATTTAATGAAATTATGATTAATGAGAAATAAAATGAATTTAATAAAATTATGGTTAATATGAAATGGAATCTCAACGGTAAAGCGATTTAATATGATATAAAAGAAAATCTTAATTGTAACAAAAAATTGGCAAAGTTTAATAAGGAATAAAATTTTTTTTTTGTAAGAAAAAATTAAATAAAATCTTCGATTAATGAAAATAAAATCTTGTTGATAAAGTAAGACGAAAATCAAATTTTATTTGTTAACTCTGATACAATTAACAATCATAGAAAGTAAAAATCGTACTTACTAGGATATAAGATTAATCACAAACCGAGACCATAACGGTGAGGTAAGCAAATATTGCGATCCATAATAAATTAAAATCCAATAGTATAGTGGAATAAATGAAAACCAATAAATTCGAAAAGTTTGAGATTAACCATAAATTGGGAACATTTCTAGATATAACCCGGCAGGTTAGGATTATGTTGTGGTTGCGCAAAGATCTGAAATTGACTAATAAATCCGAATCATGTTTTAGACGAATTGATTGCGAAATTAGACAGGGATTTTCCATAAAATCGAAGTTAATCCAACGTAGCATAAGATCCAAATTTGAAAATAACAAAAATCCATGTCCACCGCGAAAAATCGTTTTATTCACAACACCATCGATTTCCAACGTTCAATAATATTAGGAAAGGTCCAGTCGAGGAATGTCGATAAAATCCAAGGCAGAGGTAGCCCAATAGTGCGACAAGAACAAATGACAATTATGTTCATAATTATAATTTTGAAATGCGATAAGTAGAAATTCCGAGACGATCGGATTAGCTGAGTAGGCGCGACAGTCGTCGTAATTAACATAAATGCAAACAAATATCTTGCTAATGAGCACCTGCAGACCCTTAATATAAACATAGCATGAACACAACAACAAATAATCGGAATCACCATAGAAGTGATCAACTTAAACACTAATCTGTTTTGACCTTCGTGAGATTTATTTTAAAATTTAAGCCGATCTTGTCAACTTGGTTAGAAAAAATTTAACATTGAAATAAATCTAAAAAATTTACAAAGATTCTTAAACTTGAATTAGAAAGAAATTATGATTGATAACAGTATACAAATTTCAAGCTGTAAAATTAATTATTTTTTTCTTACTCGACAGCCATTACTAAAAATGACAATCTCGTGAATTTCACAAAACGTTTGACCCGTCTTTACCCTAAACTATTTATAGGTGAGTTTATTGCAGACGAATCGAGTCTAGAAATACCTCAACGTTAGACGCTAAGCACACCAAATCTGGGGCCCACCTAAACATTCTCTAACTAACATAGCGAAGGCCCTATTCCCCATACTATTATTATTCATAGCTTAAATCTCAATTGTTGCAGAACATGTCCACGAACCAGATCACCGCTCAGTCAACGGGGAAGAGACGCTCAAGAATGCTGTTACGAACCACCGACGCAATAGGAAGACCCCGGTCACAGTGGCCTTATTCTATCCCACGGACAGCACGGGATCCGAGTAGTGACCCTCTCGAACCAATGAGGCAAGAATATCCAGCCGCTGATATTTTTGCAAATGCGCAGGACCTCCTCACCCATTGGGAGCGGGTGCAGGAGCAGGTGGACTTACAAGTCGTCAAGGCAAGGATGTACCTTGCAAATGTACTGGATGACATCCTTGCTGGGCGGATCGCCGTCGCCCATCCACCTCGTCCGGTTCGGGACACTAGGCGTCCATACACAGTAGAGGCTCTCAAAAGAAGCCTAGAAAGATTCTGCCCGGATGAATAAACTGACGAACGAGACATCATAGTGATTAAATAGCAATAAAAATTAGAACCGTGTGTATTTCTTTTCGTATATAGTTAAAGTGAATGTTGAGTTGTTTGAAAGAATTATTAAAACATTTAAACCGACCATAAATTGACGAGTAAAATCCATCTATTTTCAGCAAATGGCTTCTCTACGGATCTTGCAGACGGAGTTAGATCGCGCGAGACAGGCGAATGCCGAATTACTTAATCAAGTCCTACAACTAACCCGTGAAATGCAGCAGATCAAAGCGACGTGCTTAGATCCTAAACGAACCAAAGTCCTATACCAACGACTTACCGCAGCTCAAAAAGGCTGGGCCGAAGAACGCCAGCTCAATCGGAGTTTGCGAACGCAGGTCAGGGGGCTAGAAGTCGCACTAGCTGTATGCCGAGAAGGTGAAGCGGTCACCTATCCGCTCATCTTCGCCCCAACTCAAATGCCGCAACCAGCAGTTAAGACAGCAGAGCAACCCACCGCCACCAACAATCGTCGACCGGGACGTAAGGAGCGTGCCCGACGTCGAGCAGCGCAACTTCAGAATGCCAAACCATAGATATTTATCATGTGATTTGATTTAATAGAGTAGTTTAGCCCTAGTTGAGTCGTTTTCCTTTGAAATTGCATACCCACACGGTCATAAGTAACCCCATTACGTCTCAGTTTTCCACAGGCAATTAAGCACTAACCATGAACAATTATTTATGAGGGACAGAGCAAAGCGAGCATAGGTCTTCTATCGACAGCTCGTGAACCCGAGGTTTGTCCGAGCAATTACAGTACTAGCCAATGGTATTCAATTTTTGCGGACAATCCACCACTTGAACACATTTCCAACGTTGCTTAGCAACGGGTGCCAAGTGGAGAAGTATCATTTTGTATGGCGTTACTAGGGTCGCCAGGAAGATAAGCAAGATCTGAAACCCTGTAACCCACCACACAAATTTGGGGGCTCAGCCGGGATAAAGCTTTGTTAATTGGAAAAAGCAAAATAACCAAGTCAAGAAACCACAGAGAGTCTGTCAGTACACCCTCAGCCGGGATTGAGTGATTTTCGTGTGCAAACAAACCAATGAGAAAGTGTGAAGACCGAGGAAAAAATTGAAACAGCAATAAAAACCTGACTACGAGATACAAATTTGGGGGCTCAGCCGGGATAAAGCTTTGTTAATTGGAAAAAGCAAAATAACCAAGTCAAGAAACCACAGAGAGTCTGTCAGTACACCCTCAGCCGGGATTGAGTGATTTTCGTGTGCAAACAAACCAATGAGAAAGTGTGAAGACCGAGGAAAAAATTGAAACAGCAATAAAAACCTGACTACGAGATACAAATTTGGGGGCTCATAAAGGATTGTTTTTACAAAGAACCCAAGGAAATATAAGCAAATGGTCAAAGTTTAAACAGAGATGTGGAGATGATATGTTGCAAACTCCAGAGAGATGAGAACGCCATGAAATAAAACCCAGAGAACAACTGTTGGAAAATGAACAACCCGACTACAAATTAAGACGCCAAGACACTCAACATCCATCAATACTTGACGACATGACACCCTTGTAAGACACCAACAACAATGACAAGACGCATAAGTAATTAAAAGGGCAAAATTCGGGATAAAATGAAATGGGGTAAGTAAGGGGGGAGTAATGATAAACAAGAGAAAGCAACCAAACCCAACAAGAGGACGCCAACGGTAATAGAATAAAACACAACAGGTAATGATTAAAATAGTGATAGATAAAATGAATCAAAATATATTAAAGAGGTGAATGAATTTAGTTAATTAGTATTTAGATAAATTTAAAGGGTAATTTGATAATTTTAGATGGAACCAGCAAAAATTATAGAAAAACTAAAGGGGATTCTAAACATCGAAAATGACAATCTTGAGGAACTAATTAATAAACAAAAGTTAATTAAACGAGCTAAAGAGGATATATCAGCAATCTCTAACCTATACTCCGATGAACATTGCATATTAATAAAATTGATCGATATTGATAAAGATGTAACTACGGAGAGAATATATGAAATTCTATCTATGAGATTAGAGATAACCAAATTTGGGAAAAGCTGGTACAAGTTAATGGAAAAAGTCAAGAATATTGAAGACGAGATTGCAACAACAATGAAAGAGCAAACTAAGGCTTATGTGGAGTGTTATGCGTGCAAAACAGAGGAAGCACGAGTAATGGTGATACCTTGCGGACACCTGAGTTATTGTCATGGATGCGCACAAGAGTCGCACTGTATGTTATGCCAGCGAAAGATAAAGGAAAGACTAACGGTTTACTTCCCATGAATTGTTATGATGAAATGAAATAAATGTGTATTATTTGAATTATTATTAGAAGATAAGATAAATATAAAAAGAAGTATGCAATGTTTATAAATAATAAAATAACCCGATAACGATAAACAAAGGTAATAGACCGAAAACATAAAAGCCGAATTAGGGAAATAATCAAAACACATGCACAGAGACACAAAATATTGGACGGAAAAATTTCGACAACCGAGTCTTCCTAATGTATAATTCTTTTTGTTTTATTGATATTATATTTATTGATATTATATTGAGATAGGACGAGGAAAAATGGTTAAACCTGAGCTATCTAATGATAGTACGCTCACCCAAGGGAAACCCTGATCAACCCCACTGAGAAAGGAACTGGTAGGCCAAGTCGCGTATGTCAGCAAGTAACCGGCGAGAGATTGATCACCTCTTTTGGGGAGCTTGTTGATGCGATTACCACAAATTTTGAAGGGGGGAGTAAAGAGATAGACCGAGGGGTGAGAGAAAGAGTGTACACGGAACAGAATTAATAGTTTAGAGTAAAGGTACCTAGAGATGACTTCTTTTTCCCTAGCTGGTGGTGAGGCACCAGAGGACAGCTACGGACTGTCGTGCTCAGGTTGTTATCAGCCAAGGGACTGATGACGCTGGGCCGTTCGATACAAAAACCCGGATCACACACCGAGTATCGGACGATTCTTTTTTTCGCTGGGAGGCACTCGATACAACAACCCGGATCCCACACCGAGTATCGGGGCCAAACGGTAGGTGAGATGTGAACTAACCGGTAAATGGTTCATACTCAAAATGTCCTACTAAAGCCAGATGAGAGCGCTCGAATCGAGCCGAGAAATCTGATGGATGGAGCGGGCAGAGATTTGATAGTTTATTCCCCGCTCCCACTTTTGAGCACTTCCTTTTCTTTTCACTATTCGGGAAATCAAGTAAACCGCTTTTGGAGCTTGATTGAACGTCTAGGCATTTCCATACTTTTATATTCTTCGAGGTACACAACCCGGATCCCACACCGAGTACCGAGGGAATGTTTTTTTATTGCCCAGCGAGGAGTTTGGTACAACAACCCGGATCCCACACCGAGTACCAAATATCCGAATGGCGGTGAGTAAAGCGTAACCGGAAAGATGCGCGGCCAAAAGACGCCATGGCTTGGGAGTCAGTGTGAGGCCTCAAACATACCCAAAAGTCACTGATTGAGCTCAAGTCCGATATAAGAGATAATATGAAATAGAGGGCCGGATGATTATAATCAGATACTTGAGGCAATAGAGGGCTGGATGATTATAATCAGATACTTGAGGCAATAGAGGGCCGGATGATCATGATCAGATACTTGAGGCAATAGAGGGCTGGATGATCATGATCAGATACTTGAGGCAATAAAGGGCTGGATGATCATAATCAGATACTTGAGGCAATAGAGGGCTGGATGATTATGATCAGATACTGGAGGCCATAGAGTACCAGATAAGATATGATATGAGTAAAGATGAAATATGATTATGAATAGATATTAAGGTCACAGATGACCAGTAAAAGAGTTAAAGCCGAAGGCCGACGAGCCGACGGAAAATCATAGAGGGCATAGAGCGCCAGCGATTGAGGATTAAGTAAATGAATTTTTTGGGGAGACATAGGAAAAATAATTAATGGAATGAATGAAAGTATGAGTATGATGATTATTGATATTATGATATAGATAATTGATACGACTATATAGATAACTGATAAGACTATATAGATAATTGATACGAGAGTAATAGATAATTATTACGAGGTATAGATAATTAAAAATGGACTTAAAATGAGGGGGGTGAGTCAGATAAAGAAGACCACCACGATAAATGCGAACAGGGGATGATAACAGATAGTATGGTAAACGGAGGAGAAATTAGTATAGAGTATAGAATATTGGAGTGTTATTTATTTTTAGGAATCGATAGTCAAGCAAAGCAATCCAAGTCAAGTACAAAGCAAAGCAAAGGAGAAAATATTTCAGAACAAACGACAAAGCAAGCGATAACAAAGGAATTTGAATAAACGAGCAGAAAAGATTTTGGAATAAACGTCAGAGTAGTTACGAGCAGATAAGCAACCAGAAGTTTCAAAGCAACCAAAGCAAGAAAAGAGAAACCAGTCAAGCAGACGAATAACCGTAAACATTGATAGCATCAGCAACCGCACGAGAAGTAAAAGCCAAGAGAATAAAGAAAAAAGTTTATTAAAAGAAGAAGAAAAGAAAAAAGTTCGCAACGGTAGAAGTGCCAAAACCGGAGTATCAATTACAGCAGCAACAGGAACCGGCACAGATAGTGGATTAACCGACGTTGAATTCAACAGTAGCGAAGAAAACGAAATAAACGATATAGAAAACCGGTTGCCAATAATAGAAGCAGAAAACGAGGAAGAGAGATTAAAAAACTCAAACAATAACTCAAACATGGCAAATTCCACAAATTCCAACATGACTTCAATTCCGGATGCAAATACAATGTTGAATAACAATAATGTGATGACAGGAGAATTCAGAGAAAAGTTTAGAGGAGAACCGTTTGACGGTAGTCTCAACAAATTGGATACATTCATAAAGGAATTCGAAGTGTATAAAAATATCTGTCACTGGACAGATCAAAAAGTAAAAGAGCGGCTACCCTTATATCTGAAAGGGAGCGCACAAGATGTATTTGTAGAAGAAGCGAGAGACGCAGCAAAATTGACAACGTGGACAGAGATTAAAGAGTTCTTAATAAAGATATTCGGAATAGAGAAAAAGGGGAATAGGAAGATACTAGACTTCCTACATCGAAAACAAAGACGAGATGAATCAAATGCAGTGTACGCATGTGAATTAAAGAAATTGTGTAAAGAAGCCTTCGGAGAAACAGACTTGCCCGAAGATAAAATGGTAGACGTCTTCATAAGAGGAATTAAGAGGGAAGACATACGAGCCAACCTTGGATGTTTGGCACCAGAAACGTTAGATAAAGCAGTAGCAATCGCGAACAGATGTGAAGCCCATCTGGGACTGGGATATCAAGTGGCAGTCTTGGCCACAGAACCAACAACATCAACAGTCAATGCCAACAATCAAAACAACAATACCAATCCAGCTATGAATCAATTCATTCCAAGAGCACAGCAGATGTTCAAGCCACCAGCAACGAGAAATCCGGAGGATAGAGGTAATAACCAAGTAAGTTATAATAATAATTTCAGGAACAATCCAAATACAAATGAAAAATGCTCCATATGCCAAAGGATAGGACATCGGTCAGAGAATTGTTTCCGAAACTACACTTGTCAAAAATGTGGTAGACGAGGGCATACTGAGAAAATATGTAGACAACCTATTAACAAAGCATGTTACAATTGTGGACAACAAGGACATTTTGCAAGGCAATGTAACATAAGAAGAGAACCAAACCAGCCAAGATCAAACAACTCTATGGGAAATCCACAAATTAACGTGATGCAAGAGATAGACATGCTACGAGAAACACTACAACGAATGCCCATGGAATTAAAAGAGATGATGCAACAGATGCCCACCAATATACAACAACAACGAATCAATGTAATGAGAAGCAATGAGGAGATTCAAGAGCTGAGAACTAGAGAATATCAAGAGCAACAACAAGCTGAATGGCAAAGACTACAAACAGAGGAAGCTCAGGAAATCCAGCAAAGATGGGAAAATCGAAAACAAACCCCGAAAAGAATTAATATGATGAGAATGGAAATTCCAGATGAAATTCACACTGCGGAGCAGTGTGTTGAGAACGAAGGGGGAGGAAATATGATAACTGATAACGAGAAAACAGTTGAATTAAATACGATGGAGAAAATAGAGGCCATCAAAGAATTTGCAGAGGAGGAAAAACAGAGACGTCGACAATTAAAAGAAATGACAACTGAGAAATCAGACGAACCAGAAACTCAAGAGAGTAATCGAGCAGAGATGATGATAACGGAAGATCAAAACGAGGGAACACTAATGTACGAGATAGACGAACTCGAAAACGAAATTATGACACAAACAATAGAGAGTACACTCGAGAAAATAAAGCAAGAGGAAGCTTTAGAACAAGAGGAGGATCAGTTAAAAGAAAAAGAAGCAATCCTGAAACAAGAGAAAGCGGAACTAAGAAAGAAGGCACTAATATTAAAAATAGACGGAGCGTTGAAACATGTAGAACAAGAGCAAGCACTAGATCAAAAAATAGAAGTGATGACAAAGAAAGTGCTATCTCAAGAAATGGAGGAGCAAAAATTAGAACTACAAAGAGATGAGCAGGAAGCATCAACGTCACAAGGAAAAGAAAAGATATTAGAACCAATAATAACAAAAAATCGAATCCAGAGGGTACTGCTACAAAAAATAGAAACAAGAATCAGAAAAGAAAAGCCCACGTGGAGTAAAGCTCAAATCGAGAATAAAATAAAAGAGATATGGTTCCAAATGAAAGGGCCAACAAAGATAATGAAAGAGGAGGAACAACCACATATTAATATGATGAGACAAATACCAGACGATCAAACAGATGAAGATGAAAGCGAGATAAGCAGTCTGGGCGGAGAAATATTTCAATCATGCGAGGAAAATAAACCATATAAAGATGAATCAAAATCCGAATTAGAGGAAACGGAAACGAACGTGCCAAGAGAAGATGAAACTGAGATATTAAAAGAAATCAACGAGATCGTAGAAGAAGTAGATCGAAATCAAATGTTCCTAAACCTCAGAGATACAACCGCATACAGCAGAATAATGAAATTAATTGCGAAAGGACATCAACGGGATAACGGTACATTCACGGCATCATGGAAAGATATGATAAGAAAGTACCAAGAGAATTTGAAAGAATATGATAGAGAAGAGTATCAGGTAATTATTGATTTTCCAGAAATACCGAGACAGATAATAGCAACAAGAGGCGAAAGTACCAACGAGTTATACGATTGGGTAGTGAAAAAGCTAGGACCCAGTTATAAAAATAAACCTTTATATTATCAAGGAAGGAAAATAAAGCGAGATATACACCTAGCGGATGCTCTAATATGGCCAAAAGGAATAAATGTAGTAACATTAAACAAAAATGAAAGCGAGGAAACGACAGCGGAAATATGGCAGAAAATTCAGATATTGTACAACAAAGAAATAAAACCTGGATTAGAAAAAGAGAGACAAAAGATAATGAGGCAAAACCAGATAAAAATGACAGAACAAGCAATAGACCAGGCTAGAAAATATATTAATCGATTATCATTAACTAGACCGATTTCAATGAAAATATTCGTAGAAGCTGTACGAGATACAGATATTATGAGATTCGATAATGAGAGAACAGATGAGCTGATAGCCAAATATGGAGAGCATCAAAGAGATATGAGAGGAGATGAACCAATAAAGATAAGAATAAAGCTACCAAATGATGAAATAAAGGAAATACTAGTAGATCCCGATTGCCAAATGCATGAATTATACCGGCGAATAAACAGAGAAATCATACAGCCAATAATCGAAAGTAGCGACGACGGTATGGTGGAAGACGTGGCAATAATGTACCACAAACGGCAAATAAGTCCGCGAGAACGAACCCCGATATACGAATTAGGTATATGGGAAGACGGACAAACCATTAATATCATAGCCATGGATGAACCAGAGAGAAAAAATACAACAAAAAGGGAACAACAGATCCAAGAATTTCAAGAGGAAATGAAAAGAAAAATGGACCAAATACTAACCATCTACCAACTATGGAGACAAGATGCGAAATTAAGCACGAAATTACAACTGATAGACGACTCGAGATGCCGATCAACACCCTGGAAAAAGGTGTATGATGAAAAGACAAAGGAGTGGAAATGGCAAATGGAGAGAACCGAACCAAAATGGAGAAAATATATACCAGGGGAAGCGCCAGAAGAGGCAGCCAATGAAACAACCTTGGAACTATATGAAGATGAACCATATGAAAATTTACCAGAGGAAATGATAAACGAAATGGAATGGCAA
The DNA here is from genome assembly GCA_022537955.1 of Schmidtea mediterranea. NCBI lineage: Eukaryota > Metazoa > Platyhelminthes > Tricladida > Dugesiidae > Schmidtea > Schmidtea mediterranea. The sequence goes on from CM039679.1 coordinate 282,757,504, forward strand.
CCAGAAGAAGACGAGGAAATAAATGATAAAGCTCGACTAGCCCCATACACATGGAAGATAGGTGGATGGGCTGAAAAAGTAAAATCAGCTGAAGAAGAGAAAATCATCGGTATCACAAGTCATCAATTCTATACAGAGATCGGAGGATACCGGATGAAATTGAGAGTGTACCCAAACGGAGATGGGGTAGGAAAAGGAACACATCTATCAGTGTATTTTCTATTAGCAAGAGGTAGATATGACGGTAAATTAGAATGGCCATTTAATCGAAAAGTCACGATTTCAATCGCTAAACCCGGAAAATGGGAAGAGCGACACAGCGAAAAATTGGGAGTAGACCCAAGATCTATGATAAGTCAAAAGCCAAAATCCACTGAAAATGTTGCGGGAGGAGTACCACAATTTCTGTTGAAAAAATACGTAACACCTCAATTTGTAAAAGACGACACGATATACATCACGATCGAAGTAGAAACAGAACGAGAAATGAAATTGCGAATCCAACAAGAACAAGCGAGACCGCGAATCAGTGTACTCGAAAAACGAATACCAGGAACAAAATACTTGCCCACAGATATAGACGATCCTGTGGAGGAAGGATTAACAAGATTAACGGAAACGCAGAAATGTAGAGAATTAGCAGCGATATTGAGAACCGGAGCAAAGAACCAAAGACGAACCGTAACAGAGTTAGCAAATTGGATAATCGATTCTTGTAGCAGAATAGAGAATCTGCGAAACATAGTAAAGGAAATAGAGGAGTATCGGAGAATGTATGCGTGGTACCCAGAACAATTTCGAGAAATTATCCGAAAATGGAAACATACTGAATGGGCAGCCGAAACGATAGAGAAGTACAGTTTAAAAATTATGATGCCAGATTTCGAACCAATCGAAAGAGAATTTTATATCACAGCCAAGGTGAGTGAAGTGAAAAAGAGAATACCGTATGAACCGCCATTCCATTTACAATACCAAGGACGATCATTAGACGACGATCTCGAAATCGGAGTTACGCAAATGCAATTGGGACTAATAAATGTATTGACAGTAGCAAAGATCGCGGGTAGAGAACTCAATAAAAGAGAAATCAAAACGAAAACGCCAATAGGACGACAAGAGAGTCTAAATACGCCAGAAGTTCCACCTGCAGCAGATGAAGTAATCGTCATCACAACAGGAGATGAAGAGATATTAAATGATCTAAATGATATTGTGGACGAGGAAACAACCAGGAGAATACCGGAATCAAGAGATTTGTTCATGACAGAAAACGAAGATGATCTGATAATAGATGAACCAGACGAGCTAGTATGTGGTCAAAGACAGCCAGTCGAAATTATAGAGCCAGATACCGAAGAGGAACATAAAAAGAAAGAGAGAAGACGCCGAAACTCGACAGGAGATGAATGGGATAACTGGATAAATGAACGAGGAGCTACAACATCCAAAGAAACAACAAACGAACAACCCAAACGAAAAGAAACAGGTACGGCAATGGAAAAGAAATCCAGGGGACGACCAAAAATTGATAAACCAGCTCCAGAAAGGAAAACTAAAGAACAGATGCAGATGGATCAATTAACAACGAAATTGAACAAACTTAGTCAAGTGACAAAGCAGTTACAGGGAAAACTGAAAGGCCAAGAACAAGGAGCAAAGTGGATCAATAGATTGATAACTGATATGCTGGGATTAGCAAATCCAGAAATAAAGAGAAATTTGAAACTTAATAATATCGGAGCAGAAGCGAAACAGCTTTGGACAGCAATAAAACCAATAATAAATAAAATCATGGACAATAAAGTACGAACCACAACCAGAGATCCAGAGGAATTACTGTTGATAATAAATCATTTAACAAAACGATCTGATGACCCAAATAGATATTTGGTAGGAATGGCCTATCTGATGTACAATACGATAGTAATATACAGAAAGCGAACCCCAAGATACAATCCAAACGGATATGAATTTGCAATAACAGACATTATCAGGAAAGTAATTGAACCATTCATCCTGACTCAAGGTGGATGGCAAGCCTTTATAAAGTTGGTAAGCAAAGATGATCAAACCGAGATAATGCAAGCAAAGTTAAAAGAGTTATTAACGGAATTCGAGACGACCATTAATGCAAGCGATCCAAAAACAGCTAGAAAAGGGATGAATACGATAATCACTACAATACTCATATGGATGATGTGCGTGAAAGGGGTAGAACCGTTTGTAGTATATGATTGTGACAACATAAAGATTGGTGATAAATACTCATTAAAAGAAACGGAAGAGTGCAAAGCTGCGAACCCCGGAAGATTACAGACAACAGCTACAGCAGTATCGTATAATGTATACCAAGAGGTAGACTTTATAAAAACAGAAATAAAAGAATGTTCAGTAACAAGGAAAATTGTAGCATTTCATTGCGGACATCACTCACACTCAACAATTATAGAAGCTGGAACAGAAACAACAGTGGTTTCAGTAACGAGGAGCGAATGTGAAGAAGGATTTACGACAGGACGTATCTCAATAGCTGGAAGAGTGAATGTAGCAGCCGAGGAAGGAAAAATAAAAACTACCCGAGTATACGCTGCGGGAAGAATAACGGCTGGAGACGGGACGTGTCAAGGAGGAGAGTACACCCTATTGAATCAATTAGTCAAAGGAGTAGTAGTGATTGAAAGTTATCAAGTAAAGTTGGAGAAATACCAAGGATATTTCGATCCAGATACACAAGCAATGAAAAAGTACCCTCAATGTCTAGCAACAGATAGATCATGCAATACGGGAATGTCAACGATCGTATATCACGCCGATACCAGAACTTGTAGACTCACCTTACTGAAAAGTGCAATATTTGATGAAGTGCAAGGACAAGTGCACAGAGAAACCGAAACTAATACGCAAAAAAGCGCATTAGACGAAATACGGAGAACCGGAAGAATCGGAAAACCAACGATAACCACAACTATCGGATCAGAGGTCACACCAACGGTAGTAATATCAACAGATACTACAATCGGAATGAGATTTATAAAAGGACGAATGGTGAGCAAATGTGACGAAATGGTAGCCAGTACCAATTATAAAGGAATATTCTTATCGCGAACAGCAATACCAAACGCAAAAGCGCAAATAGACCCCAAAGATGTAAAATTATATCTGTACATAAATAACAAGATGGATTTCTTATATCATAAAGGATTGGCATCAACAGAGAAAATATACTACGATTTGGTTAAAAATGACTGTATCTTGAACAGAGAAATATTAAAAACAAAATTGGCAATGGCAATCACAAATCCGGATAATGCAATTCCATTATTACCACTCCAAGAGGGATATTTTGGAAGAATCGTTGGAGAAGTTATGTATACGTATAAATGCGAAAAGACAATTGCGAAACTGCCAGAGAATTCAACAATTCCGAGAGATAAATGCATAAACGAATTAGAGATAATGCATAAAGGAAAAATCAGATTCGCTCAACCGGTGACAAGGATGATAAACCCAGAGAAATTTGTACCCAACATGTTTAGTTGCAGTAATGTATATGGACCTTTATTCGAAATAAGAGATGGAAGTTGGTTACAGTTTCCAACCCGAGTAATTGTAGCACCACCAAAAATATTTGGACTAACAGAATTGGCTAGCGAAGCAGAATTCAAACCAGTGGATATATCACAGAGTGGAATATACCAAACGAAAGATCTGGAACGAGCCAGAGAACATTTACTATTTCCAGCACAAAGGCAAGCAATATTATCCAACATTGTAACTATAACGGGAGGAAACAACTATGGAGAGAAACCCAACTACGAATTGTTACTATCGCCAGACCATTTTCAACATGCAACAGCAAATATGATGAAAGCCATGTGGGGAAGATTCTTAATCTTCGGACAGATGATGGCAGGAATTTTAGGAATAATACTTATCATTCAAATCGTTAGAGTAATCATAACACAAATGTTAGCATGTTTCGATATTTACAAAAGAGAGAGAAAAATCAACTGGAAAATGGCAATTGGATTCTTACCGTTTTTAGCTAAGACAATGGTGTTACATGGACACTCAAAAGATATCCACAAGATAAAGAGACTAGTAGGAATTCTAACGAAAATGAATGGTACCGATGAAGAAGTCGGACGAAAATTTAAAGCAATAATGAGACTAGAAGCCGAGAAAACCAGAATGAAGCGACAAAAAACGAGTAATTGGAAACGATGGATAAATTTCAGAGATGATAGTAACAGCGACAACGACGAAAACCAAGGAGGAACGCAGATGCTAACTCAAGTACCCGCCGAACCCGACGAAGGATTCGGGGAGACGGACGAAACGATAGTGTAAATTTAAAGAGGAAATTGTAAAAAGTGTAAAAATAATAAAAATAAAGAAAATAATAAAAACAGAAAAATCATAACCAATGTATATTTAGCATGAATTTGAACGAAGTAGAAATCCGAATGAATCCAGAAGACGGAAAACACGTACCAAGCCCAATTCAATTAGTAGAACCAATCGAGCAAGACCCACTGAGATATTACAGTAAGAGATGGAGAGCCGAAAGAAAAGAATGGCAAGAATTAGTGGAGGAACAAGATTCAGAAATCGCCCGGATAAATCATCAGTTAATACAATCTAAACAACTAACCAATATGATAAAACGAAAATTAACGTCCAGCATGGGAGAGAACAGAAGTCAAAAGAGAGAAAATGAACGATTGAGACGAGAATTAGCCGAAATAAAGACTCGAGTAATCCTGGAAGATTATTGGAAAACCGAAGCAGAACGAATGAGAGATAGTAGAAAGAGCGAACAGAGATATGTAATACAACTAGAAGACAGTTGTAAAGAAGCCAGAGAAATGAAAGAGAGCCATCAACAAGCTCAAGATGAGATTAAAACGCTAACAGAACAGCTCCAGGAAGCGAGACGAAAGCTGGAAAAGCAAACAGCTAAACAAATAAATAGTAAACGTCAACTTAAAAGAAAGCAAGCGAAAGAAATAAATCTTCAGATAAAAATAAAAAAGCAACAAAGACTAATCAAAGAAAACCAAGAGCGAATAAAAGAACTCCCAAAACTAACCGAGCGATTGATAAAAGCCCAAGTCCTGATAATGAGATTCTCAGAAAATAAAACTAAAGAGGAGTGCGCGATACACTCAACCCCAGAAAAAGAGAAAGAGTAAAAAAGGGCTAAACTCCACTGTAAATAAACAAGATAATCTTGTAAACAAATTGAGTATGTATTCGAAAATAGAAGTTATGAACCCAAACCTGTGGATAATAATGATGATAATAATGAGAAAATGCAATACTGAGAACCCGTTAGAAAAATGCGAGAAATCCCAACCCTTCAGAAGAGAGGACAGCACCTGTGCCGATTTTAAAGAAATTTGTAGTAACCCCAATAATGAGGAATGTCAACAAATAAACCTCCAATGTATGCAATGCCCCACAAAAGAAAACAAGAACGAATTAAAACAGAATATCGAGAAAACCCAAATAATGGTACAAACCCTATTGAAAAATAACGAAGAGATAGCCAATATAAAAAATGAGAACCGAGAGATAAAGAAAACCCTAGAGAATATCATCAAACAAATTCAAAGAAAAGCCAAAGCAAATCCCAATAATAAAATAATTCAAGAAATTCAAAAGATCGTCCTATCAATCAAAAAGCAGCAAGGAAAACAAATCAAACAGAAAAATGAACCCCATGCAATGACAAGTCTATCAATCGAACTTATACTACCGATTAGCGTAACATCCAACATAATACTCCTAATATGTTGTCTTATCCTCGGCCTAACAAACAACAAGCAAAGGCAGAATCCCCAAATCCAAAAGGTCAGAAGAATGTTCACCCAAATTCGAAAAACTACCAAACCCAACGAAATGACAAGACTCTCGCAGATTTCCATCAATCACCCTTCAAGATCAACCCAGCTCGAAAGCGAAACCCAAGCCGTCAGCGATTCATTCGAAAACAAATACAACTGAGTTACATGATTCAAACTGATAAAACTTGCATTGATATAAAAACTGAACTATCCAATTTTGATTATGTATTGTAGCCGGACCTTAAGTCCATCTTTGCCTTGATGAATTAACCTTACCGTAGAAACTTTTTATGAATGTGGATGTTAAAAATGTATGTATCATTTTGAAATCAATTGAAATTGCGGGTCGCAATTTTACGGACCCCCGAGTGTTTTATGTTGGGCCAGAACGTAAACGGCCTTCAAAATGTTTAAATGGATCAGAAAAATACACGCAGATACAACACGCAATTTAAAATAAACCTGAAAAACACCAAGTAAACCCGATAAAATCTGAGAAAATAAAAGAATTAAATATAAAATTAAGAAACATAAAAATAAAATAAAATAATAACAAAATGCACCAAGATCTGCACGATACCTACACAAATACAACAAGAAAACACGACAAATTCGACGAAATTAGAAAAATCAATTAAAGTTCATTAAAGTGGAATTTAAATGGAAAAATTGAATTAGCAATAATTCAATAAAAATTTTAAATAAAAAATTATAAAAATAAATCGAGAAATATAAAAATTAAAAAATAGAATTTGCTAGAAAAGAACAAGGTCGAATTTTGTTTTACTGCATCAAATTTTACACGTCACACAAGTAGGTATAAATACTGATCCATTTTCACATTAAACAACACATTTTTCCAGAACATTCTGTTGAACTACTTAAAACTATTTTTCAAAGAGAACCGTTTTAAAATTGTTAGAATCGTCTTGAAGATTTTCAATCATTTATCAACTAGTGTATTCAATCGAAATTTTTTAGGTGAGAATCAGTTATATTGGAACCCTCTTTCCACATCACGACCTTGCATCTCATTTGGAGCTCTGCTCGGCGTCGATGTGGGGAGAGAGGTATTTATGCGATTTTATGTTCGATTTTATTCTGATGTTTTATGGAATGGTCAAAGGGGTAATTTGTTTGTTTATGATTAATAAATTTTATTGATATGAATAACTTAAATTATATATCTTTATAAATTATAAATCGTAAATGTCGAAATTTTTCCGGCCCACAGCCGACACATCACGCAAGTTAGTAAAATCAACATAGTGCAGATGCATGTAAGTGCGTGGAAGATCGCCAATGATATGCACCCGTGAAGACTCAGCGTGCGCAACGCAGCGGTCGGATCGTAAATATTTATCCCTATAGCTGAAGCGAGAAATAAGGAAGAAGCCTCTGGCTGCTTCCTCGTTTCTCAATTCTGTAAAATCGACTTAAAATTATCATACAAACGGCTTAAAATCACCACACCGAGTAGTCCAGTGGGCACTCAATAACTATAATATAAACATACTATGCCTTAAGATCAATTAAAGGAAAAGGGTACGGGGTAACGTAAATTGAAATTGCTGATATAACCACTTCCGTGTCAATGCTATAAAATGAGTTTAATAAAGATACGATTAATAGAAATAAAATGAATTTAATAAAGATATGGTTAATAGAAGTAATGTAAATTTAATAAAGTGATGATGAAATAACACGAATAAAGTTATGATTAAGATGAAGTAAAATGAATTTAATGAAGTCATGATTGATAAAATGAATTCAATAAAGTTATGATTCATATGAAATAAAACGAATAAGGTTACGATTGAAAGGAAATGAAAGAAATTTAATAAAGATATGAAGCGAATTCAATAGAGTTATGATCAATAGGAAATGAAAGAAATCAAATAAAGTTATGATTAGTATGAAATAAAATGAAATTAGGAAAAATAATTTAATGAAATTATGATTAATGAGAAATAAAATGAATTTAATAAAATTATGGTTAATATGAAATGGAATCTCAACGGTAAAGCGATTTAATATGATATAAAAGAAAATCTTAATTGTAACAAAAAATTGGCAAAGTTTAATAAGGAATAAAATTTTTTTTTGTAAGAAAAAATTAAATAAAATCTTCGATTAATGAAAATAAAATCTTGTTGATAAAGTAAGACGAAAATCAAATTTTATTTGTTAACTCTGATACAATTAACAATCATAGAAAGTAAAAATCGTACTTACTAGGATATAAGATTAATCACAAACCGAGACCATAACGGTGAGGTAAGCAAATATTGCGATCCATAATAAATTAAAATCCAATAGTATAGTGGAATAAATGAAAACCAATAAATTCGAAAAGTTTGAGATTAACCATAAATTGGGAACATTTCTAGATATAACCCGGCAGGTTAGGATTATGTTGTGGTTGCGCAAAGATCTGAAATTGACTAATAAATCCGAATCATGTTTTAGACGAATTGATTGCGAAATTAGACAGGGATTTTCCATAAAATCGAAGTTAATCCAACGTAGCATAAGATCCAAATTTGAAAATAACAAAAATCCATGTCCACCGCGAAAAATCGTTTTATTCACAACACCATCGATTTCCAACGTTCAATAATATTAGGAAAGGTCCAGTCGAGGAATGTCGATAAAATCCAAGGCAGAGGTAGCCCAATAGTGCGACAAGAACAAATGACAATTATGTTCATAATTATAATTTTGAAATGCGATAAGTAGAAATTCCGAGACGATCGGATTAGCTGAGTAGGCGCGACAGTCGTCGTAATTAACATAAATGCAAACAAATATCTTGCTAATGAGCACCTGCAGACCCTTAATATAAACATAGCATGAACACAACAACAAATAATCGGAATCACCATAGAAGTGATCAACTTAAACACTAATCTGTTTTGACCTTCGTGAGATTTATTTTAAAATTTAAGCCGATCTTGTCAACTTGGTTAGAAAAAATTTAACATTGAAATAAATCTAAAAAATTTACAAAGATTCTTAAACTTGAATTAGAAAGAAATTATGATTGATAACAGTATACAAATTTCAAGCTGTAAAATTAATTATTTTTTTCTTACTCGACAGCCATTACTAAAAATGACAATCTCGTGAATTTCACAAAACGTTTGACCCGTCTTTACCCTAAACTATTTATAGGTGAGTTTATTGCAGACGAATCGAGTCTAGAAATACCTCAACGTTAGACGCTAAGCACACCAAATCTGGGGCCCACCTAAACATTCTCTAACTAACATAGCGAAGGCCCTATTCCCCATACTATTATTATTCATAGCTTAAATCTCAATTGTTGCAGAACATGTCCACGAACCAGATCACCGCTCAGTCAACGGGGAAGAGACGCTCAAGAATGCTGTTACGAACCACCGACGCAATAGGAAGACCCCGGTCACAGTGGCCTTATTCTATCCCACGGACAGCACGGGATCCGAGTAGTGACCCTCTCGAACCAATGAGGCAAGAATATCCAGCCGCTGATATTTTTGCAAATGCGCAGGACCTCCTCACCCATTGGGAGCGGGTGCAGGAGCAGGTGGACTTACAAGTCGTCAAGGCAAGGATGTACCTTGCAAATGTACTGGATGACATCCTTGCTGGGCGGATCGCCGTCGCCCATCCACCTCGTCCGGTTCGGGACACTAGGCGTCCATACACAGTAGAGGCTCTCAAAAGAAGCCTAGAAAGATTCTGCCCGGATGAATAAACTGACGAACGAGACATCATAGTGATTAAATAGCAATAAAAATTAGAACCGTGTGTATTTCTTTTCGTATATAGTTAAAATGAATGTTGAGTTGTTTGAAAGAATTATTAAAACATTTAAACCGACCATAAATTGACGAGTAAAATCCATCTATTTTCAGCAAATGGCTTCTCTACGGATCTTGCAGACGGAGTTAGATCGCGCGAGACAGGCGAATGCCGAATTACTTAATCAAGTCCTACAACTAACCCGTGAAATGCAGCAGATCAAAGCGACGTGCTTAGATCCTAAACGAACCAAAGTCCTATACCAACGACTTACCGCAGCTCAAAAAGGCTGGGCCGAAGAACGCCAGCTCAATCGGAGTTTGCGAACGCAGGTCAGGGGGCTAGAAGTCGCACTAGCTGTATGCCGAGAAGGTGAAGCGGTCACCTATCCGCTCATCTTCGCCCCAACTCAAATGCCGCAACCAGCAGTTAAGACAGCAGAGCAACCCACCGCCACCAACAATCGTCGACCGGGACGTAAGGAGCGTGCCCGACGTCGAGCAGCGCAACTTCAGAATGCCAAACCATAGATATTTATCATGTGATTTGATTTAATAGAGTAGTTTAGCCCTAGTTGAGTCGTTTTCCTTTGAAATTGCATACCCACACGGTCATAAGTAACCCCATTACGTCTCAGTTTTCCACAGGCAATTAAGCACTAACCATGAACAATTATTTATGAGGGACAGAGCAAAGCGAGCATAGGTCTTCTATCGACAGCTCGTGAACCCGAGGTTTGTCCGAGCAATTACAGTACTAGCCAATGGTATTCAATTTTTGCGGACAATCCACCACTTGAACACATTTCCAACGTTGCTTAGCAACGGGTGCCAAGTGGAGAAGTATCATTTTGTATGGCGTTACTAGGGTCGCCAGGAAGATAAGCAAGATCTGAAACCCTGTAACCCACCACTTACAATCCACAGTAATGCAACCAAATTAGAAAAATTGCCATAAATTGCCATAAAATTTTTGTCTAAAAATGACTCACTGTTCGTCTAAGAATGTCTAAAAATTTCTAAAAATTTTCTCCTTGGCTAAAATTGTCTAAGAAAGTCTAAAAATTGTGAAAATGACTGCTGTATATATAGTATTTTTCATGCCTGTGTGCGACCAATAGGCGATTTTTCGCCATTTTTAGGGTTTTGTAATTATTTTATTAATTTCAAATTATTTTTATAATTTTTTATATATTTTTTCTTATTTTTTGATATCTTAATTTTTATGTTATTGGGTTTTATTTTTATTATTATTTTCTTATGATATTCTTTTTTACCCTGAATATTTTATTTCTTGGTCGCCGCTTCTGCCTGTGTTTTTTCTAAACCTTATTTTGCAAGGTTTTGGCAGTTTATTTTGTTTCACGTATGTTTCTTTCTGCAGCTGTATGCTTTTTAATGATTTTAATTAATATTTGTTTTATTTAATTTTGTTATGTTTTTATTTTGTTTTATTTATTATGTTTTATTTTATTTTTGATCTCTGCTTGCGGTTTGTGCTTAAGTTACAGCAGCCATATTGACAACTTCCAAACGACATTAATTATTTTGTTTTAATTTACACAATTTTCTCTTTTTGTTTAAATTATGGCTTATAACCCAACAATACCAATCCGGCAAATATTCAAATCCGGCGAATATATTCAACTAATTGGTGGGTTTCTGGGTTTTGATATTTTGAAACTATATGGTTGTTACCCAGGCAACCCCATATAAATGTGTTTCGCTTACCACTCGGCACCCGTTGCTAAGCAACGTTGGAACTGTGTTCGAGCGGTTAGATCGTCCGCAAGAAGTGAGCATTATTGCTAATATTGTAATTGACCGAACGATCTCTGGGTCCAACGAGCTGCCGATAGAAGGCCTGTGCTCGATTTTTGATTTTGTAGGTCCCCTTATACAGTTAATTTCATCATTCGTCTTTTTAATCTCCATGTAAACTTCTCATTCACGTGTTCCAATATTCTCATACTACTTCATGCGTTCTAACACTTATCAGATCCTCTAAATGACATTTAAACAACAGCAACATATATTTCATAAACGAAACAACATATTTAGGCATGTCAATTACGCGCTGGTTGATGTTCGCGCAGCTCGGCGCTTAGCCCGCTCTTTACGTCCGGGTCGGTAACCGCTAGACTTCGGCGTAGTCTTTGGACTTGTTGTTGCCTCCCTGTACGCCAGTTGAGCAGGAGCGAAGACGAGGGGATATGTCACAGCCGCTCCTTCTTGGCAGGCTGACACTGCCACCTCTAGCCTCTTTATCTGAGTCCTCAGGCTTTGATTTAATTGTCTTTCTTCTGTCCATCCCTTTTGCGCGGCTGTTAGCTTTTGATAGAGCGACTTCACCTTCTTCGACTCTACCCATGTGGCTTTTGTTTGCTGGATTTCCTTTGATAACTGTATGATTTGCTCGTAGAAGCTTTTGTTGACCCTGCGTGCGTGCTCTAGTTCTTGTTGCAGGGCTCTCAGTGATTCCATATCTAAAAAATGCGATTTAAACCTTTTTTATTGGTCTCACTTCAGTTATATAATAATACAGGCATTATTGTTAAATAGGAGGATTTTGGAACAAATAAGAAACCGAACTCAACTAGGTATTTATTTCAAATTTTATCTAACTAAACATTTATCATTAATTAACATGGTTCGTTGACATCACTAGTGATAATGGTGGTTTCGGCGATATCTATCGATATTCTTTTCCGGGGCCGGCCGAGCATAAGGATGTTCCCGATGTTCTCCATCTGGCTGCTCCGTCCTCCTCATGTGTCGGGGCAGGATCCGCTGAGGAACAACCACGGTGATGGCCGTGGAACGAGTATTCAACCTTTCGTCGCCAAATCGTATGACGTATTATAAGGCGGGGCATACCCGTCCGTACTCGCAATCCGGCCCGCGGCAATGTCGTCTTTCACATTAGCCAAGTAGCGCCGTGCCCGATCTACTTTTTCGTTGGTTTGACGCTGATGTTCTTTGAGCCGCATGAGGAGGAACTCAGCTTGGCCACGGATCTCCCTGTCCGGGTTTCGCCCTGGCTCCCGCTTTATCGCGACGAACGGGAGCTCGACATCTGTTGTTTGTTGCCTACCACCAGCTCTGGCTTCTCTGACTTGGGATATGGTGAAGCCGGCATCCCACATTGCCTGGCGGCAACGGTTTACTGCGTGTGCGAGAAAACGTACTGTGATTCGGGATTCATCAATCCACGAATGGTCTAAAAGAAAACTAGATTTAAAATTGTTATGTATTCTATGGGCGCTTTGAGGAGAAGAAATCCCTATATTTCCGACGAGAAGTTAAGACAGTGGTCCCAGATTTAATGAGCTAAATTTTATATCGTCGGAAATGAAACTCTAGTTACCAAAGTCGAGGCCAAATCTATCCCCCTCCAGTAATTTATAGATTAATCCTTATTGAAATTTCTAATCATCAGTAAAGTTGAGTATAATCAAAATTTCATGTTGTCTTAAATTGATTAATGCAATAAAGAAAAATTGGTTATTTTCTGGATGTCGAACCTAATAACTACATATAAAAATTGCGGTATTTTTCCAATTTGTATTTGACTATAATAACATTGGATTTGCAGTTCCTACAAATACTCAAGAATCTCCGAAATACCCAGAAGGTTAGGCGTTCTTATCGTCAAGACCCATAATGAGGCAATCATACTTCAAAAATTATCGTACCGCTTTATCCTTTAACATTCTTTAGGTAAATGAAAATTCAGAGCATTTGTAGTTACTTGGTAATATAGCTGTAGGTCTACTCTTTGACATTATTCATCCAATATAAATAATAAAAAAAATAATATAAAATAAATACCTATATGAATTCGATAAAGATATTTAAATTCATTTACAGTGTAGGGTGACGTACATTAAACCTATCTATGGTTAACGCGAAAATTGATTAAATGAATGCAAAACAAACCAAAACAATTAAATTAAAAATTTTATTGGTCAAAAGAAAATCGTAAGAATTACGCATCGTATTATTTCGTATTGTTCTAATTATCACATTTAGACGTCTTAGCGCGTGCTAGTTATTAATATAGCGATAACCTGGATTTGGGGAGCCACGCCGCTAAGGCATTTCGTCGTTCACAATGATTAGGACTCCGACAATTCAATAGTCGTCTCCAAAAGAGGTTTCTGATTTTTCGCGATATCCCGATGACTATTCCAGTTTCTACAGGTCGTTCGACTCTGCCCAGAACCGATTATTTGTTGTTCAATTACTTAATCTGTCGTATTAATTCGTTCTATCGTGCTATTCGGGGAATTCGGCACTATCAAGAGAATCATGTCATCATCAAATATGCCTTAATTTTCTCTATCGATTTTATTTAGTTTATGTTAAAAAGACAATCATCAAACAACTCATTCAGCAATTCCCCACACCGGTATATTACCCATTGTCAAAAAATCCGGGATGTCGATTATTAATAGAGTATGGAGGAGAGTTCCCCTTATGGACTTGGTCTACTACTAAAGGAGTCGTTGGTTTAATCCTTAACGATAACACTGATAAATCTTCCACTCCTTCATTTAGTTATTGCTACAGAGTCTTGTTACATAAATCGTTTTGCTAAACGAATCATTAGCAAATTAGCTGGTACTTTATTCTTTACACACTTTGATTATTATTATGGAACTCGCCTAAGAAATCGTGGATAACAGCATTTCATAATCTCTCCCTCTTATATTTCGTCAATTTTAGGGAACTTGCTGAATGGTTTGCCAAACGAATATCAATAAAAAATAACCAAAAACCCATTTATAAATTTAAGTTGTTGTTGAAGCAATCGATTACATAGGTCCCTAGCCCCGTCGTCTAACAAATTTCTACTTGTGCATTCATCATCCTATTCAAAATTTAATCAAATAAATAAATAAGCCATTATTAACAAAATCTACCTTTAGGTTGAAATTATTACTAAAAAATGATTAAATAAATTATTTACAAAATCATTTAATGATTCTCTATTCATGCATTTACTTTATGGTTACAGTCATTAATCATTGAGGAAAATTAATTAACAAATCTTATTCCTTTTATTTACATCATTAAGAGAAGGATTTTAAAACAGTATTTTACTTCACATTAACTACTCAGATTTTTATTACATGATATGACATGAGTTCTCTTGACCTAACCATTCCGACGGATCGTAAGTTTTATTTGTCGAAGGGAAACGTATGCCGTGGTATTCGACAATTTTATCATATACGCTGGTAATGTATCGATAGTCAGATTATTCCCTCTCCGAACAGGTCGGACAGTTATAGTCGAAGCGATGAGTCGGCGTCTGGTGTCTTGAGTAATATCAAAGGTAATTGGAGTTGCTGGTCTAGCCCAAATGGATCATTCAAATCAAAAAAAAAACTTCAACGAGACGTTCAATTAAACACTTTGTATTTTGTGAATTTAAATGCATCCTTAATTTATGGCCATTTTTAGAAGATTGTTATAGGGAATAATTACTCTATGGCCGCTATCTATGACTTGTAAAAATTAAAACATGATCAATAGATAAAATTTATTTACTTGAAGTCTTGGCTCTAGATTCTTCGGCCACAACGTCCTCTGGAAATCTTTCTGTAGGACTCTGGTTGTTTGATAGATGATGCATTTTATTCTATTGCAAATTACTGATCGGTGTCGAGTCAGCAGCGACACTTATAGTGTGGAGATATTATCGGGTAGAAAATTACAGTGGATAAAGGTCGCGTCAACTGGTTAAACACGTGGTGTAGAATGTTCTTAGTTCGCACGCCTACTGTATGCCGGTGTGTCGTCAAGTCGTTCGAGCCAGGCATCAATATTCGATCAATCAAGACATTAAATGTCAGGTTTGTGGTACAAATAGATGGATGTTGTTCAATGCATGCCATTGGTCTGCCTCATCTGTTCGGATATTTCTGGCTAAATATTATTCTCAGTCATCAATCAATTTAGTCACGGGTATTGATTGGGTAGTATTGTATTATATTATGGATTCAAATTTCTTTTTAGGTATCATCTCTCGACATCTCACG
The DNA here is from genome assembly GCA_022537955.1 of Schmidtea mediterranea. Taxonomy (NCBI): domain Eukaryota; kingdom Metazoa; phylum Platyhelminthes; order Tricladida; family Dugesiidae; genus Schmidtea; species Schmidtea mediterranea. Next base: position 282,773,188 of record CM039679.1, read on the forward strand.
ATAACTTGGAGATCTCTTTCTCCGATGCCTTTACCGGATTCGTTTTATTGATTTCTCGTCTACATTTATGGATCTCTTAAGGATAGTGTAAATTAATTTCGGCTGAAATATTTAATTCTGGATTCAAACTATTTTATTTTATTAATAAAGTTATTTGGAATGTTATTCTTTATTGAATTTGGATGGTGGGGAATTGGTAGTGGACACGGTTACGTTTTAAGTTTATTTGGTTCTATTACGAAATCTGGACTTTTTAGTTCATCAAAACAGAAGAAATGTAAGTCATTCATTCTGTGTTTACTCTCCGATCCTTATTTAAGAAACCAAATGTTAAATCGTATGATTTAAGGGAAATCCTAAACTTATATATATTCATTACCTGCTTTAGGTTTTGTTTGACAATGGGTACCACATTGGTTAACTCGGATCTTCAAGTTATTTATGCATTACTATTAAATTTTCTTTTGAATTTTTTTTTTATCATTTAAAGCATCTAAAGTATTAAGAATCAGCTAGTTTATTTTCTTAAATAGATTTAGTCAGCCTTGCGCTATGTAAATTTTATTGATTGTCTATCGAGAGTTCGTGGGTGTTAATTTTATTTCATTCTATTCTTTATAAGCTATTTTAATCGGTATTTAGGAATTTCAATGATTTCTATATTTGCGGAACTTCTATTACCTAACTTTTCGGAATAAACAACATTTATATTATTTTATTCTTCACTTTAGACCTTAACCTAAAGTTTATATCGATGAGAGTTTGTAACAACTACATTAATTTGCGTTTACCCTAGTAATTTTATTGGCTCTCAACGCGATATTAGCAGTTTTAAAACGAGAGAGTTTATAACCATTACCTTATTGGTGTTAGTACGGAACAATAGCTTGAAAATTATACCTATAATTCATTTAACTTTAGTTAAAATATATATTAAGTTCATAACAGCGATTTCATTTTTCTACTTCCCCATTACCCTTTCCTTAGTTGACCTTAGGCGCATTGTGTTCATGTTATAGTTAATGAGTGCCCACTGGACTACTCGTGTGATGATTTTGAGCCGTATGTGAATATAATTTAGGTCGAGTTTATGGAAATTGGGAGACGAGGAAACAGCCAAAAGACTATTTCCCCTTCCCCCTCTTCCCCTATACGAACTGATATTGACGTTCCAGCTCCTGCGTTCCTCACGCCGGAGCCTTCACGGGCACGAATCATTGGCGATAATACACGCACTTACACGATTACGAATTGTGTGTCGGATTTTAATATCTTGTAGTGTGTTTCGGCTGTGGGTCGGAAAAATTTCGACAAATAAAACAAGGTTTTGTTTCTATTTAAAATAATTTATTAAAATATAAATTACCGATAGTTACATTCTGTTGGTCGTATGGGAGATTTATTCGCCAATTATTCCTTAACGTGATGAGGTGTCCGTTACTTTAAGCATTCTAGGGTGGTTTTTCCTCAATACCACGCACGATTTAGATTACCATTGCTTACCCATGACCGAAATCATGTTGGTACTGTACACAACGGCTGAATGCCATCCGAGCAGGTGAGCGCTATTACTAGTGCTACTCCTCGAAGGACCTTCGCTTTCCCGGTTATCGCTGCCGATAGAAGGACTTACGTGTACTATCTTATAACCATACTCATACTAAACCCTTTGTGTCTTACACTATCTGAATCTAGAAAATCGTGAGAATTCATTCCTGTATTCCGGCAGTCTCATCCGGTATTTCCCTTAGTTGGCCTATTATCAAGTTATGCCGTTACTTTACCCGTTCTATTCTAACGCACTTATTCCTGAACTAGAGAACATACAATTTACGAAAATTTTTATTAATACCATTTAAATTTTATACACCAATTACATCAGAATAGAAGGATAAGTAGCAAAGATAGACGGTATAACGATTCTCACATAATACGGTGACTATAAACGTATTCGCTCTGAGATTAACGTCCACAAAATACTGACGAAATGAAGACTGGGTTGAGGAGTCGATTTTTACTCGTCCGCGTCGATGTCGGTCGGCAAACATCGACGTTTGGCGGGTCGGTAGGAAGGAGGATTTGTATTTTGGACGGGTTCTGTACGGGTGGATGGTCCAGGCTCATCGAATCGGTAAGGATTCCCTGCCACATTACCCGTGAGGACAGCAATTTCCCCTATGTCTAGACCCAATCGGTCGAGGGCTTGATTTACTGTCGGTACCTCATTTTCATCATCCACCAGATTTATGTGAATGGATCGAGCCGGGGAATAAAACGTTGCAAAGGGTGCATAGAGCACATCGGGATCGAGGCCCGGAAGTTCAAACTCCTGGTAATAGCTAGTGATGACATAATAGTGTTGATAATGATAGTTGTGAATGACTATTCGTAGGAGCTACGGGAATTCTACTAAAAATGAAACTGGCAATAGTAATGAGGTTGTGCTTAGCAAAATTTGAATTGATAGTGTTGACTTCATGCCAGTACAACTTATTGCAGGGTGTTGTATGTTCTTATTAGTTCCTCTGCCTGTTGTCGGCATAATTAAGTTAGCTGTCTTACTCTACGATTTAAAATCGATATTCGTGGTGCCGTTGATTGAGTGACCATTTCTATGGGGATGGATTTCAGTAGTAAAGTGAAATGATGCACACTGATTAGTTTATGGAGTGACGGGATCACGACCAGCGGTGTATGCCAGCGGTTATGTATCTGGATTAGGTAATACTGATGCATGGTATCGGTGAGGTTTCAGTGATTCAGAATAATTTATTTATCTTTTATTGGTTTATTGCAGGGATGTAAGAGTAGTATATGATCATATTATCGTACTTTCTATCTCAGCGGATTTAATATTCTCCCACGATGAGAAAATTCTGATCTGGCTTCCTAGTGGGTGATCGAGTCTCTCGCATATCTTATGGAGATGCATTTGTCCTTACAAATCCGGCCGATATCGTTGTAGTTACTCCATGTATTAAGGAATTAATTCTCGGTGTCTGATGGTAATAGAGGACTATTATATCACTCAAATGATTTTTCACAATCGCCGTCTCCACTATGCATGGATTTTGATTTCCTATCGCAAAATGGAGATCTAACAATGGACATTCTCGCATCTGTGGTAAATTTTCATTTGAATGGTCATTCTATGCGTGCAGTTCACTTTTCCCTAGATGAAGACTCAGGAACCCTATTCATGTTATGGTTCTAGGTAAATTCATACCGTATGGTGACTTGTGACCAGACAGTTGTGCGGACGATTTGTGATGTCCATCGTTGTTTGGTTTTATGTTCTGTGTATGGATTCGTGAGCAGAAAAGAAAAATGCCTGACACTTCCTTGATTCATTGTTTAATATACTATCGTTTTAGTTTTTGTTAGTGCTTCCTATCCCTTCTACCCGGTTTCTGTAATACTTTTGTTTCGAGTTTTGAAAAATTACCCACCTATGAAATCATTAAAAGATTTCCCCTAATTCCCTATCTGAGTCGTACTTCCCATGATTTTATATTCTACTCGCCCCGGCCACTTTTCAGTAGTCGCTACGAGTTATACAACGATGCCCTGCGTGGAGGTCCTGTGCAATTGCCAGACCCTACTGCGGACTACCGAGGTGTCAACGAGGCATGACCCACGAGCTCAACTAGGGACCTTAATCCACCAGCCGGTACGAGATCTGTCCCATCGACGACTATTACAATACTTTTAATATATATATTTAACGGACTCGAATATATAAATACATATAATAATTCATTCATTAAAGAAAGCATTAAAGCAAAACATTATAAACATCGAAAAATTTTAATTGCATATAACGATTACATTAACATCAAATGAGAAAAATTGCAAATCAACAAAATTCTTTACTTCCAGAAAATTGCAAATGTGTTCAGTAAAATTGAAATCGTAGTGAAAGGTTAATAAGCATAAGTTAAAATAATGAAATTTGTCACTGTATATATACTGTTTTTGTGCGTGTGTGCGACCAATGAGCGATTTTTCGCGATTTTTAGGGCTTTTCAATTATTTTATTAATTTTAAATTATTTTTATTATTTTTTGTGCATTTCTCTCTATTTTTGATATATAATTTATATTATAGTTGAATTTTATTTTTATTATTATTTTCTTATAATATTATTTTTAGCCCTTATTATTTATTTTCTGGTCGCCGCTTCTGCCTGTGTTTTTTCTAAACCTTATTTTGCAAGGTTTTGGCAGTTTATTTTATTTTTCGTATATTTCTGTATGCGGCTGTATGCTTTTTATGATTTTATTTAATTATTTGTTTTTATTTAATTTTGTTCTGTTTTTAATTTGTTTTAATTAATATGTTTTTTATTAATTTTTAGTATCTTCTTGTGGTGCGTGCTTATGTTCAGTGACTTGTTTCATCATTTTTATTTTTGTTTTAATTTTTATTCTCATTTTTTGTTTAAATTGTGGCTCTGAGCCCAACAATTCATAGAAATCACACCCCGCTCTCCCCACGCCGACATCCAAGCAGAGCTCCATCAAGGTTGCGAGGATGCGACGTGGAGAGAGTTCCGAACAATACTCTCACTTACATCGAAATTTTATACTGGTTTCAAATTCGTAAAATGATTCTAAAAACGATTAAAACGATTAAAACTGTGTAAAAATGAATCGGTATATATACCTATTGTACGACCCTAACCTTGCGTGTTCTTTTTGATTTAGTAAAACAAAACTTGACATTGGAATTTTCCGGTATATTCTAAACTTTAATTTTATTATTTTGAGATTTTATTTGACAATTTTTCATTTGAATTTTCAATTGAATTATTACTAATTCGAGTTGTTTGATTTTCATTTCGTTTATATGAAATTTCGCATTTTTATATAAATTGTCAAATTCGGTCAAATTGTTGGGTTTTCGTGTTATGTTTATGTTTAATTCATGCGAGTCTTGTTGCACTTTGTTATTATTTTAATTTATTTTTGTGTTCATAATTTTATATTTAATTGTTTTCTTTCTCGCATTTTGATAGGGTTAGTTGGTGTTTTAATAGGTTCGATTTTAAATCTGCATGTTAAATTTGCATGTGTGTTACCGATTCATTTAAACATTTACAAGGCCATTTGTGCTCTGGCCCAACATAATAATAATAATGATAATAAAATTAATAATAATAATAATAGAATAAAAAATACTAATAATAACAAAAATAATAATAATAATAACAGAATAAAAAATACTAATAATAACAAAAATAATAATAATAATAATAGAATAAAAAATACTAATAATAACAATAATAAAAATAATAATAATAATTATAATAATAATGATAATAATAAAAAATAATAATAATAATAGTATAACAATAATAATAATAATTATAATAATAAAAATAATAATTATAATAATAATAATATTTGAATTACCTAGAGAAAATTTTTGATGAGTCATGGCCTTTGTTTCAATGACCTTGAAAGGTTTGATGAGTCATCCAATGACCTTGAGAAATTAGTATGGCTCATCCAATGGCCTTGAATGAGTCATGGTCTTTGTTTCAATGCCCTTGAATAAGTCATTGTCTTTGTCTTAAATTTTTTTTGTACTTTTAGACTTAGAAAAAAACGTTTTACCCCCCCCCCTGGGGGGTTGATCTAGCGGTGACACATCCCACTACTGTTATGGTCAACAACTATTTAATTTTGGATTAATTTATACCAAATTAAATTTTTTTTTCGATAATTATATACTATAATTTAAGGATTTATCTATTTGTAGTAGTTATTTATTGTAATTTATTTGTAATATTTTTTATAGTAATTATGTATATATTTTTATCTATTTTTACTTATGTTCCAAATTTTTCTTGGGCAAACACTAAGAAACCCCAACCCGAATCCTAACACCTGTAAATGCCGAGAGAACCCAAAATGGGCTACTTCGAACCCAGGTAAAGATATCACCGAATGATTTACTCTGTATTCTTATTTTGTGATTCGATATTTAGTTACATGTTTGGTCTATAATAAAATAGTTATACTTGTTTAGTGAAATCTCAATCTATTATCCGAAATTCCCCCGAGTCATAGACATAATAAATAAATAGATGAACTTAAAGGACGAGCATATATTTTCTATAGCTAGCTCGTTGAACCCAGTGTACATCCGTACCGTAAAAGTAGTGAGTCTCAATTTCGGTAAACTACCCACAGTTCCGACTTTACTTAGGCATCCAGTACCAGTGGATAGAATGGGTGTTTTATAACGAGAAAATTGGTCGATAATTAGTCAGCCACTGCACATTAAAGTCAATTTACCCATAACAACCCATTAAGTACTAAGATCAAACTTCCCAGACCTCCCGATAAGGAAAATATATTCCCAGCTCCCAATTTCAAAAATATTCCAATATAAAAAAATTTCACGAAACGGTTTTTTAAAAATAAAATTAGTATAAATGGACCTATTTCTTTTGTTCCTTATGTTTATATTTTATTTATTCCACACTTTTGCCAATAGAGATTTGTTGTTGGATTTGATTAACTTAGATTTTATTTAAATCAAGAGAATATTTTTCAAAAATTATTATTAATTTTCTTCTACTCGTATACAAATCTGACAATCCTCACTAAAACGTGCATACGCATCTAACATTAATAGTACTGCAAATTAAAATTAACTCACGTGCAATGCTCATTAATCAAATGCATGGCATGATATTAAAATTTTATGTACTTGAACACGCAGTTGTTCTTTGTACATCTGACCAAATTTCTGATACCGAAGTCTATAACAATGAGCCACCAACAGACTAGCATTTGTGTATTATAAAGCAAAAATATTTGTAAATGTTATTAATTGAAATCCTATTTTAATTTCAACGTCAAAAATTGACTGTCAACGCTGATGAGTTAATTCAAAAATACTTTTTATTGTGGCCTAAAATTTGTTAATGACTTTTAAAAGCAAATAATAGACATCAAACTAACATAAGATTTTTAACAGAATGCAAAATTTTATTTAAGACAAACTTTATTAACAAATAACATTTATTAATTTCACATCTTTCACATCTATTTTACATTCCATGAATTTTATTGGTCTGAAAATATGAGAAATTAAATATTATAAATAACATAAAATGATAAAAATAGGTTTGAAATCCACTTTACACGTTGAGCACCACATGGAAAAGATTTATCTGTTATTTTCATAATAATTACAAAATTGCATATATAACCTTTAACGGTGCGATAAACATGCAAATTTCTCTCAAATAACGCTGTAACTTATGAGGTTTATAGTTGTAAAATAATTCAGAACTCACAAATCAGCTAAATTCATCTTCTCTGGCACAAAATTCACTTCCATTACAAAAAAATCAATAATTATCTAAAAAATTGTAAAGCCGGGAAAATATATTTTTTTAGGTTGGCTTGCATATGCAACGTAAACTTTATTTTAATAACTGCACTGTAATATCTTCATGTTCATCGCTAGATCAATTAATATCAAACACACCACGTAGTTACTTGGATTTTAACTCATGTGAAAACAAGCACATAAAAACCCCGGTTTAGTTCTTAAAATCAATACTAAACAATCAGTTTTTATTCACTTGCGCAAATTTTTAAGCATTCAAAAGAAATGTGCTTAGATAAATATTATTAAAAAATAATTATAACTTTCTAAAATATTTGGAGATTGCTTATCTATAAATGTGCTACTTGTAGCAAATCAATAATCACAAAATAAAATATTCCCATCATTAAAATACCATCGAAAACAATTTTAATTAAAAACTAATTTTACATTCTGACAACAATGTGATTAAATGGTAACATTCAATCATAAATATCAATAAATTAATTTTAGACGTCATCAAAATCCATTCAATTCTCATATTAATAATCAATCACTCTTATATAAATGATAAATTAAATTTAGTATAACAAATATATATATGCGTTTTGTGATTCTAATGAAATTCGTAAAATCAAAAGATTATTTTATATTATCAATAAAACCAAAGTAAAGATAAATATTAAAATCCGAATATTCATACTCATTCATATATATCAAATCCAAACCCGAAAAGATAAAGACTTATTTGCAAAAATCTTATAAGCTTGCCTAATCAATCTCGAACCCCGAGCAAACTGCCCACCTATTTTCGAAGTTCAGCATCCTAAATCTCGATTCATTTATCACCGAAACGAAACACCGTCTCAGGATACATCTAATTAAAAATTATGTGCTTAAATTACAATCTCTCAAAAAATTTTTTGTCACAGTAATATTACAATTAAATATTGTTGAAATAAATTTACTAATATATTACATAAAACTAACAATTTATCATGATCTACTTCTTGATCGCCGTTTTGAGTTTCGCGATGACAGCCTACTTCTTGATCTTGATGAAACTCTTGATCTTGAGCGCCTAGATCTAGATCTTCGTGAACGTGACCTTGGTGAGGCTGACTTTGAATATGATTTTCTAGATCGACTTCTTGATCTAGAATTTTTAGATTCACTCCGGGATCTAGACGGACTGTATGATTTTTTAGATCGACGTCCAGATCTATGTCTAGAGCGTGAACGACTCCTTGATCTTGATGAACTATAACGCCTTCGCCTGGGAGATCTATAGCGGCTAAAAATAAATGTAACAAATTTTTAATAAATAAATGTCTACTTTTTCCTTTCTGCCGAACCCGGTCGATTATACTTAGCATGACAAATTCGTATTTCTCTACCATCAATTGTTTTACCATTAAGACTATCAATAGCTTTTTCAGCTTCTCTTTCATTATAATATCGTACAAATGCGAAACCCCTACTAGCCATTGTAAAAGGGTTTCTTGGTATATATATGTCACCAACTTCTCCATATCGGGAAAAATATTTTTTTAAATCCTCGACAGTTGTTCTATATGACAAGTTGTCAACTTTTAAAGATACCATAGTTTCAATATTAGGTGGAGTTCTATTTCGATTTCTTCGACTCATTTTAAAAATAAATATGTCGTCTTTGTGCAGTATTATTTAAACAAAGCTCTCTTTCGATTTACATTTTTATTGAACTTCCATAAATTGAAGTAATATAAATATATTTATTAATATATTTCAAAATGAACGCAACAATTAAGAAGGAATTTTATCTAAAAACCTTTTACTATAAAAGAAATTTTAAAAATTATCAAAATATTAATATATTTTAGGAACAAATTTGGAATTAAATTAAATTGCATTAAATTTAGTCAGGTTTAATTATGTTAAATTAACTTAATTAAATCCGTTACCAAATATAACTACAAAAGTACTAAAATCAACCATCTGTAATATAAGCTCTCAAAATTCGGGTATCAAAACAAGATTAGGGATCATAAATTTACCTCTATTGACAGGGCGTAGTTGAGCGTCTACGTAGATCTACGCACGTAAGGGAATTTTTTTAAAATCCAAATTTATTTTAAATCGAGACACTTTGTAAGTATATGTAAGCCTACAGTCGTATATATAAAATTATTTGGCTTAAACCCACATTAAAAGCATGCTAACATCATTGATGGGCCATCACCCTTGTGACCTTGATCTCAAGGAACTACACAAGACCCACCCATGCATGCAGTGTGACTATCACACTGCCAATCGTCCTGTAGCAACCAACTGGCTCATCCGCTAAAGATAAGTTTCACTTCCAGAACTGTTCTGGCCCAGACAAACCTTAGATTTAGTGGTCAGCTTTTGGAAGGCCTCTAAGACAAGAACCTAGTTGTTTCGCAATGCTTAATGCACATGGTATTCTTTACGGTTTTCGGCTTCCATCTGAGTAGGCGATTGTTGTTTTTGACGTGTGCCAACTATCTCTAAAGAGTCTATGTCTACGGGCTTGCTCGGTCTTGATTTGGTTCTTTCGCTTTGTTTCCACGGATGTTTGCATTGAGGGTTTCTTTTTTCTAAGCTCAATGGTAGACCTTTCGGGTGACTCTAATACGAGGAAGTTGGTCACTATCTGTCTATGCCGGCAAGCCGCCAGAGCCGTCTCCTAGCATCTAGTCTCCGTTTTTTGCGGTCTGCCTTTGGTTCTGCTCGGAAATAAGGCTTTCTTGGAGTACTTGTTGTTGCTGGTAAATCTTTTTCACTGCTTTCGGGTGACGCCAGCGCTCAATTTTCCAGAGTAGCTGACAATATAAACTGACTACTTTTTTGAAATGATGATTGGGAGTTTGAAGATTCATTGATGAAGACTCTGAATGATAAAAACGTTTAAGCTCATTTGTTATTTATTTATGGAATTTGTAAAAAATAGACATAATCGACACTATCAGTGGTTATTAGTTTCTCAAAACTGAAGATATTAAACAAAAATTACCAAACTAATTTTATTAACATTACACAGAAATATTCATTGGTCTATTACACCACGCACTGATTCGTATTCAGTTTATCCACGAACTTTTCCGATTGTGAAAGAGACTTCTCCTTGTTCCTACTGGCCAAGCTTCTGACCGTTGTGTCTCGCAGAGGAATGTCCGACGAATTACCACCGTGGTCGGGGCTTGTAATTGGTTGAGCGTTGCGTTGTTGGGTTCAAAAGCAACCGATTAACGTGATTGTTTCACGCCAGAGGATCGGAATACTGAACTCAGATCGACCGATTTAGGCTCTCCAGAATTTCTGTTACCTTATGTAACAAGCGTTTACTACTTATCAACCGAAATTGGTTTCTAGTGATTGACCTTTTGACCGAATCTGCGACCAGTTCTATTTGCTCCCTGACCACATGAGTAAGATTGAAGCTCGGCTCTCGCTTATTTGCGAACCTTGGGAATTCCATATCGTGACCAGCAGAGTTTTTTCATGCTGGCTACTCGGGTTCTCCGTGAAACACGATTTTGTCCCAGTTGTCTCACAGTAATTGACGAAGACGTATCGCTTCACTTCTAGTGTGCGTGGTATCCACCTCGGAGGATTGTTGCACTGAAATAAATAATGTTGGATGATGAGGGCAGAATTCCAAACATATCATATGATAAATTATAATAACCATAATTGTGTATATAATATTGAAGATTAATTATAAACTTCTATTTATTTTACTCTGAAGTTTTATTTTATCATTTGTGTTATTATGATTATAATTTTTATATTTTATCGAGTTGAATCAATTGTATATTTATTTTATTAAGTTTATGTAAAATGATGGATTTCTGGGTGTTGAAATTTTTGCGACGTTATGGTTGTTACCCAGATGCAAACATTTTCCGCTTACCACTCGGCACACGTTGTAAGCAACGTTGGAAAGTAGTGGGATGTGTCACCACAAGAACAGTGCCCAGTGGGGGGGGTAATTTTTTGTAAAACAAAGACAATGACTCATTCAAAGTCATTGAAACAATGACCATGACTAATTCAAGTTCAAATAAAATTTTAAGAAACAGTAGATGACTCGTTCAAGGTCATTGAATGAGTCATCATGTTTTCACGAGGTCATCAGAAAATTTTCTCAAGGTAAAATTATTTTTAAAAATTTTTAAACTAGAATTTACTACTTTATAAGTAGTAAAGTTATAATTGGATTATTTTTCTATTAATTACTTTTATTATTTATTATTATTATTATTTCTATTATATAATAAAAACAAAGTCATTAACAACAAAAACTTTTATTTCATAGAAAAAATTCTACTATAATAATATTGTCGAAGAGCTTTAATCAAAGCCCATTCTACATACTTTCGATATCGGGTAGCACAGCAATAGCATCCATCACCACATGGATATTCGGTTTCCATATCCTTTAATGTTTTGTTTTGTTTATCGTCCCATAGGAACTCATCGATTACGGAAAATATGCATATAGATGTATGATTAAAGACCAAGTCTGGAATCAGTGATGATGGCTTGTCCTTCAATATTTCATGTTTAGTTGGATAATAGAACTCGAGACGTTCTTTGATAACTTTAAAATAATCATCTACAAAACAAGTAAAATAATAATAATAATAATAATAATAATAATAATAATAATAATAATAATAATAATAATAATAATAATGATAATAATTAATTACCACAGTGTTGAATTTCGTTCATAACTTGAACTACACTCGGTAAAATAACACCCATTATAATGATAAAAAAGGAAATATCAATTAGTTTTATACTTATTTTAACCAATGAAAAGTTAAACACACACACCTTTAGCTATAAACAATAAATATTAATTTATATAGATTTGAAAATGATTAAAAAAATTTTAATAATAATATTAGTTGTTAGTTATTTAAAACGGCTAACTCAATTGTTGTAACCGTTCAAGGTAAAAATTCAACAAGATGTGTATGTCCTGATACTGCCGTGTTGATGGATATCTTATATATGATAGATAGACAGAGTCATTTGCAAACTCCAGTGAAAAAATTATCTGACAGTATGAGTGATTTAGAAATCCGATTTGAACTCACATATGAGACTTTAAAAAGAGCTCGGAATGAATTATAAGATGAACTTCTATACCTAAATAAGACCATTGGCATTATCAAAAATGAATTAAGAAAATCAATATTCAAATTACATGAAAATCGAAAACTCAATCAAAAAAGGATGAATCAAGTTCAATATATTATAAAAGTTTATTCCAATAAAACAGATAATCAGTTCAACCGTATAATGAAAGAAGTCCAACAACCAATGAAACCAATGCAACCGGTTATGCAAAACAGTGGCAACAGATCATCAATATTCGCATTTCCATTATATATTTTTACCTTTTTCTTAAACAAATGTATTATAGATGTTACTTATTTTGATAATTAACTATAAACAATATATATTAATTTAGAGAGATTTGAAAGGATTAAAGAGATTTTATAAATAATATTAATTGCTTGTTATTTTAAAGAGACTAATGCAAACAAGTCAATGTTGAATGCTATATTACATATGATAGATAAACCGATAAATATGAAAATTCCCGTAAAAAGATTAGCAGAAAAAATTGAAAATTTAGGTTATAGATTTCAAGTGAAATATGATACTTTTTAAAGCGCTTGAAAGAAAATATATTACTATATTCTGTATTTAAATACGAGCATTGGTATTATCAAAAATGAATTAAATATTCAAATTGGATGAAAATGGAAAGCTTTATGAAGAAATGATTAATGAACTTATAAATAATATAAAAGCTTTAAAACAAATGATCAGTGCAATCGTATAATGAAAGAAGTCCAACAACCGCTAAAGAAATCCTCAATATTTTTATTTTAAACTATTTTTCTTAAATAAAGACATTGCAACATAAATGCAATATCCATTAACGATTCTGATTGGTCAAATATAGTATAAATGAGACTGCACCTCAAAACATATTTATAAAATGCCAGAACTAATTTTTTTATAACTTTGATGAATGAGCTGGTTGTTAATAATAGATATGATGATGATATCATTAAAAATATAAATTTCATGGTCAACCGTACCGAAAAAATGATAGAAGACATTCCATTTGATCCCATTCTCAATTTGCCAACATTAGAGATAAAGAAAAACTCATTCCAATCGATATTTAATTATATGTTTGACGAGAATAATAAATGGATACGAATAATCATCGGATTAATGTACATGAAACATATGATTTTAAAATCCGGCTCTGACTATGAAAATTATTTTCCAATTTAAATTCCATTGCTTACCTTGTTTCACAACCAAACATAGTCAGATTAAATTCCTTTGCCCATCCATGCACACTGTAATTTTATGGAAATTGTCAAGTAAGTTTTCCCTTTCCATTTTACCAATTAATTAGTAACTAACAGTCCCGGGATCACTGAGGCAGGCGCATGCAAACACCCCACTCTACCCATTGACAACTCTCATAGGTCATTACAATATTCTCGAACACACAACCTCACTTGTCTATGCCTCCTCTCCAACTGATTACGTAGCTCTACAACATGTATCCCTTTTTCTCAATAGAAGGAGAATTCAATACAATCATGCTCAATGAAATCTACAATTATATCCGTGAGTGATTCAGCAACACTCAGTAACGCACTTCATTCTAGACGGTTCCTAATGATTTGGGAATTTATCGACTATGAACAAGCGTGCATGATAGAGAGAGAAAAACATCTGAAGTTCCTATCTGATCAATTTCAAGGTCATTCAATGTTAATTCTCTTTAGTAAATTTAATGAATGGGAATTTTTTATAATGTGAGCCGGTACTATTGCGGATTTAGATCTATGTTTGGTAAACTAAGCGGAAACAAGTTCGTATCCTCAAATAGTCAATTCATATCGCACTCATGCCAAATATTACACTGTAATTCTAGGGCTAGTATTCTTCTTGACTGGGATTTCTTTACATCGAGTATTTGATTTTATAATTTGACTTATTTATTGAGATCTCTGGCATCTCTCATGGAAATACTATGCACGGAAGATTTACCGGGAATGGTAAGAAAATTTTCGATAAATTTAACTGTATTTCAATAATTTTTTGTGCTTGCCTTTGATTTATAAAAATAAATTTCGCTAATCGAAAATTAATTTTTTAACATTTTTATGTATTACTAAAGTTAATTTTAGACTCTATTACGTCTATCATAAATGAAACAATTTATCTATAAGCCGTTATTTAATTAATTTAAATGACAAAAACATTATAAATCAATATTAGGGTTTGCAAAATTTAAATACAAATGTTTGCATTTTAATAAATATATTTTCATTATTAATATTTTATAAACATAGCCTTAAAAATCGAAATAATTTAAAATAATAACGTGCTTACAAATGACGACTCACACTCACTTCCTTATCAAAATTCGAATCTAAATACTATGATTTTGTAAAAATATACTATTCTTTAGTATAAAGTTTAATTATCGTTCGATTTTGCCTTTTCCTAGCTACCTAATTTTCTCCTATAGTTTTTGTACAATCAGTTTTGCCTAATGGTTTTGTCTGGTAGTTTTCTGCCAATATAACGATAATTAATCAACAGGTTTTTCGTTGCAATTACCACTGTTCTTTTTGTTCTACTTTCTTTCTTCCTCCTAGCTCGTCATTTTATGTTATTAGATTTTAATCCTTCCTCATGGCCACTCTCGGTATTGCGATGAGGTTTCAGGGGGGAAACTCTGGGCTGTTCTGACAACCGTCTCCCCGCTTCTTCATCTCCTGGACACTACAGTCCGTGGTTTAGCATCACTCGTAGTCGGTCATGAAAATTCATTTTTCTAACTTGCGCATTTTGAACTTTTTGAATTATAATTTATATATGACTTCACTCCGTTGAGATTGAGTTCGATCATGGACATTTTCAATTCGTTATCATAGATTATTTTAAAATAAAATAAATAACCAAAAATTGAAAAAACAAACAAAAAAAACTAAAATTCAGCTAAAATGTTAATATAAGTACTATCATTAAAATAAAATTAATATATCATAAAAGAATTACAATAACAAAATACAAAAACAAAAAATTTTTACTTTTGTTAATAGAATCCGAGATTTCCAAAATTAAAAATTTAAAAGAATAATTATTGGAACTGATAAATAAATTTTTGAAAAACGTACTGAATTTTGGTTGTTCAGCACTGCCTTATATACCACGATTGTTCGTGTGCGTATTTTGATGTGGTAAAACAAGGAATTTTAATTTTAATTTTTTTCAATTAATTTTCCTAATTTTTCGATTTTATTATTAATTTTTCAAGTTTTATGTATCAAATTTGATTTACATTTTTAATTATTTATTTTTCTATTAAACTTTACATTTATCTTTCCAGTTTAATATTTTAGTTTTACCGCTCAAAAGTATATAGTCATTTTTGTGCTAAGCAAACAAAATTGAGGGCTTAGATCAGTTTTTGCCCAAAATTATTGATTTTCTCATCCCATAGCGCCTACTTGATTAGCTCCGAAATTATTATTCGGGTTTCATTAAATATGAGCTCGGGAATCATTGATGGATCTTGATCTTTTATAATCTTCTTTATTTGCGGATAATAATAATTAATTCTTGCAATTAGCATTGCTTCATATTCATCTAAATTTAATATAAAAATGAAATAAATAAAGAAAATATTTACCATAGCAAATGTTATCCGACATTAGTTTAATGATATTTTCCATTTTAAAAATGAAATAAAATGAATAAGCAAGTTGTTTTAGCCAATCAGATGTCGACTAATCCCATGATTTCATTGTGCATGACTGTAACAATATTTTTATACTCTAGATTTCGCAACCTTAATATGACTATTTTCCTACTGGCAATCACGTTAACACACATTGGGTTGTATTTTAAAAGCCTCAGTGCAGGAAATAATTCAGGTTCAAACATACAAAGACATTTTGTTGACATGTTGTATAGATTGAAAAATGTCCCAGATCCAAACCGTAATTGACTGTATTTTAATATCCTTTATTCTATAGTGTGATTTATTAACATCTAAAGGTTTCTTGCAGCTCATGATTCTGCATTTGCCGGATTTGAAAAATATTATATGGTATTTTCCACTCCGATCAACAATTTATTGGGGCTTACTATTTGAAAACGTCATTTCCGACACATCAAAAGTTCCTTCATAATTTATATTCGATAACATAATTAAATAATAATGAAATATTAATCTATATATATATATATATATATATATATATATACGATTTTAGAAAGAGTTCATTAAATTATATAATATAAAAAAAAACAATATTTATACAAATTAATGATGAAATTAAGAAATGATGCGGTATTTCAAATCGTTGGCCCTAGTGGTAGCAGTAAAACTATGTTTGTGTGTAAATTATTAAAATCTAATTTATTCAAAACAAAATTCAACAAGATTTATTAGCATAGGGGTGCAGATGAAGAACATGGATTGACTCAAGATAATTTCTGTAAATTGAAAAACATGAAAATAGTAAAAAGATTTGATAAAACTGGTCAAATCGATTAAGGAAAGGTGATGTCATCATTATTGATTATTTGCATCAAGAAGCTAATAAAGAAAAGGATTTCAATAATTTATTCACAAAAATTAGTCGACATGTTGGTGTTACTGTGATCTTTTGTTACTCAAAATCTATTTCACCAGAGTGGTGCACATCGTACACGGAATTTAAATGTTCAATATTTATGTTGGGCTCAGAGCCAAAATTAAAACAAAAATTACAAAACCAATTTAAACAAAAAGGTGAAAATTGTATAAGTTAGAACAAAATGATTAATGTAGTTTTGAAATTGTCAATATGGCTGCCGTAACATAAGCACTCACCGCAAGAAGAAACCAAAAATAAAATAAAACATATTAATTAAAACAAATTAAAAATATAACAAAAATTAAATAAAACAAATAATTAATAAAATTCGGAAAAATGCCTACAGATGCAAAAAGAAACATACGAAAAATAAAATAAACTGCCAAAACCTTGCAAAATAAGGTTTAGAAAAAAAACACAGGCAGAAGAGGCGACCAGAAAACAAAATATTGGGGTTTAAAAATAATATTTTAAGAAAATAATAATAAAAATAAAATCCAACAATAAAATATTAATATATCAAAAAATAAAGAAAAATATATAAAAAATTACAAAAATATTTTGAAATTAATAAAATAATTAAAAAACCCTAAAAATGGCGAAAAATCGCCCATTGGTCGCACACAGGCACAAAAATACTATATATACGGCAGTCATTTTCATAATTTCTAACCAAATTTAACAGACCAAATTTAGACAGACTTACAGAATTCTAGACTACAAATTTTCAGACATTTTTTCAGTCAGACAAAGTGTTTATGCCAATTTATGCCAATTTTTCAAATCTGGTTGCATGATTGTGAATTGTAAGTACTGTTATTTTTGTGTAAATATATATTTCGAAGTCTTGTTACTTTGATTTTATTTTGGATGGTCGTGGAATCTTTTGGTGCCACTGACAAGTCCCCCTAAAATCTTATTTATAATAAGTATTTCAATAGATGGTCCATGGGACAGATCTCGGGCCGGCTAGTAGGTGAAAACCCTTAGTTGAGCTCGTGGGTCATGCCTCGTGGATCCCTCGGCAGTCCGCAGTCGGGTCTGGCGATAATGCACAGGACCGCTACGCAGGGCGCCGTTGTATGCTCGGGGCGGCTACTGAAAAGTGGCCGGAACGAGTCGGAATAAAATTCGGGAAGTGTGACTTTAGTTAAGCGGGAATAAAGTTTTGTAGGGAAAATTTAAAACTTTGTTAGAAAATAAATCAGAAAATCAAATAGGAAAGGATAGGATAGGTTAAGAATGTAAATTTGAAAGTAGTTTTCCAAAAGTTGAATGATCTAATCTGACAGAAGAGAGGAATGTTTATTGAAGTGATCGCAGAGGGTTGTAACTACTTAAAATCATGGGAAATGTACCGGAAGTTAAAGAATTATTAATCAAATTTTAATATAGAGAAAGATAAAGGTAAATTAGGAAAAATGTAGTCGATTCCGTGATTGAATAAATGAAATAGGAAATTTGCCGAAAAATAAGGGAGGAACGCTGCCCAAATTTTTGAAGGATACATTTATAAATAATGGGTAAAGATGATAAATATGTATGGAAATTGTAGGAATAGACGAGTAAGGACCAGGACATAGAAAAAGAAAGACGTAAGACCTTCCATTGGCAGTCCAGGACTCGAAAGTGAAAATATCATGAGGAGTAGTTCTAGAAATGGAGCTCACCTGCTCATGAATTTTCAACCTCTATGTACAGTACCAACATGGCACTCACCATGGGTACATAGGAGGGATAGAATAATAATCTTGCTGGCGTTTAGGGGTTAGATGCACAAAAAACCCTAGAAAAAATAAATAAAAACCAACCCTATTCGCCAACATTTAGTTATTTTCAAGAATCCTAATGATGCAACAGTGATTGATTTTCTTGCTCGACAAGTATACCCTAATAGTCATAATTTTCTTATCAGTGTATTTCAAGATGCTACAAAATCACCACATGGATATATATTTCTTGATTTCACACAACAATGTAATGATGATTTACGAGTAAAAACAGATATTTTCAATAAAGAAGGTGCAATGGTTTATAAACAAAGTTGAAAATATTAACATGTAAAAATGTTTATGATATCCAGACTTAAAAATGTCCTAAAACTTAGACAAAGTATTAAAAAGAAAATAAAGACCGAAAAAGTTCAACCAAAAACTAGTTATACACCATCTAAAAAACTATGGTGACCGTGAATTTCCCCGCAATGAATCTAATTTCGATAAACCCTAAACTTATTAAAAGGAGTTCAAAAAAGTGTAAAAAAGTTAAAATTGTAAAAAATCATATGAGTTTTCCGTATTTTAATGCATTGTTAAAGGTTTCGAGTATGAAAAGAATGTCTATTTTACAATTAGTTCAAAATTTTGTTGTTGATGATTTACTCAAAATTCTACTAAAAGTAGTAAGAGGTATAATTAAAATCAGTAAATCTAAAAAACTTGTGTTGAATAAACATCACAAGCCTTCGTACAAAGTTGATTCTACTGAAAATTTCTCTCACACAAGCTTCCTGTATCACACACAAGCGCTTCTGTTCAAGAATAATTGTATTTTGCTAGTGAAAAACGGTTATAGTTTTTCACCAGGAAAAAGTGATTAAAATTATGAAAAAATGAATCGGTACATATACCTATTCTGTGACCCTAACCTTGCGTGTTATTTTTAGTGCGATAAAACAAAATTTGACATTGGATTTATTTGTAATATCTACTACTAATTTTATTGTTTTTCTTGGATTAGATGTATAATTTATTCTTTTATATTTTTCAATTGAATATTTCAAACTAGGAATATATTATTTTTATCCAGTTTTATTCGTTAAAGTGCTGGTTTTATAAATCAATCTATTTTCGGTCAACTTTCATGTTATTATGTTATTTCTATGTAAATTTCATGCGGCTTTTGATGTATCGGTGTATATTTTTTAATTTACTTTTACTTTTTTCGATTTCTAATTATATATCTCTCATATTTTAGTGTGCTTAGTTGATGTTTATAGGTCTGATTTTAAATCTGCATCGCTGTGCCTGCATGTTATTTCCCATTCATTTAAACAAAATTTAGTCTTAGCCCAATATAAATAACAATATATGATTTTTATATTTAATTTGATTTTTTTATATTTATGTTTGATATTTCTATTAATTAAATAAAATCATTTAAATAATAAATAATAATAAGGTTCCTAATTATTATACAGAAATAATAATCTTAATAACACTAGAAAATATCAATTTAAAAAACTGAAAAAATAATATTAATAATAATATAGTAATAAAGAATAACTTCCGGTATAGCGGAAAATAATATTAATAATTTACTATAGGAGATTAATAATAAAAAAATAAAATATTTTATAAATTAATTTCCGGTATAGAAGAAATTATATAAATAGCGTACAAAAATTTGGTTAACGATTCAAAAATAATTCATATTAAGATAAAGATCTTTTTAAATGCAACCTTTAAGAGCTCATAAAATATAACAGTCAGAAAAGTTAAACAAGTAGGGAAACGAACGCATAGGTATTAACATAACATTCACTACACACATTCTAACACTATACACAAGAAGCAATTAGTTTCTTTTGGATATTGTAACAAGATTATATTTAATCAACCAGTTCATAAGTGATCTAAAGTAAATTTTGTTATTTAATAAATATTTATACAAGACTTATCGTTGTTATTTATATAAGTATCCAGTGCACGTTGGGATTTCAAATAAGATTTTAAGACATAAATAATAGTATGTTTATAGAAGGTTTATTAACTGGTTGTATACCTTTGCAGTGGGCTTCGGCTTTCCAAAAAAACCTTCTCCATGTCTGAAGTCGACATAAATTTCCAACATAAATTTTCCTCAGCTTGTGTTCTTTATCATGCCCCCAAAATTAGCCATACCAGTACTGAGACACCAGAAGAAGGATTGACCTTTACCTAAGGACCCCTAAATTGGTCTATCGTTAGTTAATAAAATCCAACGTGTTCAATAATTTATAGGAAACCTAAAGTCCCAAGGTACCCCATTATTAGACCATTATGATCTGTACCAGATTCGACCATAATATATAATTAATAAAATCCGTCGCACTCAACAAAACCCCACCTCGAATGTTGTCCATCTTTCGTGTTCAACTACATTTCATTATCAATTAAATCCTCAACGACTTCAATTTCAACATATAACCTATAAACGAAATCTCACACATATAATTTCTTACTAAACAATTTAACTCTCTAATAAGCCTGATTTCAGCACATATTTTGGTAATCAAACTGGACGCGTATAAAAAAATATTATATTCACTGTTAGTAATTCTCATTGCTCTCTACTGGCAAGAATTTCTGCTGCTGATATTTAATTGTTTGAGTGTCGAGTTGAAGATTTATGTTTCTCTTGTTTGGTAGTTATAATTTTTATTTTTATTTTCAGGTTCAGATTCCTCCCTCAATCTAGAGCTCTGTTTATGGGATGCCTATTACTCCTTGAAACTTAAGTTGCCAGGTTACCTGTAGTTAAGTTGGTGCTCTCTGTGCTCTTGAATTCAGCGGTTTTGAATCTCAGCTGGCTGAGTGATGTTGGCGACGTAATTGTGAGGAGGATCGCCGCAGTTCAAAATTTTAATATAATATCTTCTAGCTTCCGAAACGGCAATCGACGTGGATCTACAACGGCATCAATCATATGTACATCAGCGGGACAATTTGTTGCTTGCTCCTTTGGGATTGTAATTTCATTGAATTTAATTTTGCTGTATTCGTTATTAATTTTTTTGTCTTAATTGTCATGTAACAAGGAAGTATTAATTATTTTTAATGGATTGTACCTAGCTTCGGTGCCATTATTGCAACGGGTAAATTTAAACAGTTTAAGTTAAATAATTAGGTTATCTGATAGCATTTAGTCACATTAGTGTGGATAGATATCGTTCATTATACTTTCAAAACTAAGTGAGTCTGTTACTAATTTATGAGTTCAAAAGCTACCTTTGTCGTGTCTAAGGAACTACAATTTCTGACAGCTCAAATTCGCCTTGGATTCATGAAGTTGATTTGTTAGACTTACCAACGCCGGTTACGGCAGACCAACATGGTCAGATTAGGAATCATTAACATGCTCAAAAACCTATGCCAGAATTCAATTTCTGAATACTAGTGGCTCTGAGAATTTACAGTAAACTGAATGTAACTGTTCTGACACCGTTTTAATTAAATACAAATAATTAATTATTTATTAAGGAATTGGCACAAGAGGTCACATAGACATAACGAATGTTAGGCCAGAACACAAACGGCCTTGAAAATTGTTTAAATGCATCAGTAATACAGCACGAAAACCCAGCACCAAGATAACTTAAAATACAATATACAACACCAACTAAACACTTTAAAATATGAGAGAACATAAATAAATATAAAATCAAAAAAACATAAAAATAAATACAAAATGCATCAAGAACCGCACGAAATCTACATAAAAAATGACATAATAACAAGAAAATTTGACCGTAAAATGACCATTTATATAAAAGTAAAAATTAATGAATTAAATGAATAAAAATAAAATATTTTTGGCTGAATAAATTTATTTAAAAATGTTAAAAATAAATTACCAATTTAAATTAAGAAAATAATAAAAATTTAATTTAGATAACACAAATAATTTCAAGGTCAAATTTGTTTAATTGCAATAAAAATAACACGCAAGGTTAGGGTCAAATTATAGGTATATATACTGATGTGTTTTGACAAATTCTCAACTTAAATTTGGTGCAAACTTAATTTCAGTCTTATTTGGTAGTCTTTTTTTCAACAGCAGTTCTAGTCTGATTCGAGTTAGTGTGCATAACTAACTGAGAGCCGTGCTTTCAGACAATTAACACTGACAAGTGTTTTGTCTGAACACGTTAACTATCAGATAGTGTACGGGTATTGATTTATATGATTACTACTATGTGAATTTACGAAGTGTTATGAATTAATGGCATATGAATTGTGATCAAGATGATTTTATGCCAATTTTCCGGATGAATTTATGGACGATGTATGCCAAATAAATATTTTAAAGCCAACAATTTTGTGCATTGAAACTTTTACTCAACTGATATGGTAAAATTTATTAATTATTTTTCTTTTTCGGCCCACAGCCAAAACATAAAGCAAGGAAGTAAAATTACACATAACTATCGAACTGTGTAAGTACGGTGTAAGTCCGCCAATAGTTCGTGCCGTGAAGGTTCCGGTGTGAGAACGCAAGAACCTAAACGTCAAATAATTGACCTAAATAGCGAAGGAGAGTAGCTTGAGAGTATCTTTTGGCTCAACTTTCTTGCACTTAATTTCGATAAAATCGACATAAACATTTTAACAACAATCGGCTCAAAATCACTAACACCGACTAGTCCAGTGGGCACTCATTAAATATAATATGAACATAAATAGACCATATGCACAAATAGAGGTAAAGGGTAGCGTGGAAAATAGCGAAATCGTTGCAACAGTTAAAATGAATAGCCATCGGAAAAAGATTAATCCGAATGACTAAAATCATGAAAAATAATGTTTTGAATAATATATAAGAATTAAATAAATTATGTTGAATTGAGACGGAAAATATGGGCAGAACGCTGTGCAAATTTTCAAAAATAGTTAAAACATTTATCATAAAACTGTAAAATAAGGGCGGAACGCTGCTCAAATTTTCCGAATTAATTAAAATACTTATCGAGAATAGTAAAGTAAAAGTGGAATGTTGTTCAATTGTTAGAATAATATCCTTATAAAACTGTAAAATAAGGGCGGTACGCTGCTCAAATTTTCCGAATTAATTAAAATACTTATCGAAAATAGTAAAGTAAAAGTGGAATGTTGTTCAATTGTTAGAATAATATCCTTATAAAACTGTAAAATAAGGGCGGTACGCTGCTCAAATTTTCCGAATTAATTAAAATACTTATCGAAAATAGTAAAGTAAAAGTGGAATGTTGTTCAATTGTTAGAATAATATCCTTATAAAACTGTAAAATAAGGGCGGTACGCTGCTAAAATTTTCCGATTGAAGGAAAATACTTTGTCGAAAACTGTACAATAAAGATAGATTATGGCTAAATTTTTATATAAGCAAAGTATATTTTTTTTAAGCCGCAGAATAAGGACGAATCCCTACAAAAAATTTGATAATAATAATGATAATAGTAAGGATAATGATAATTATAAAATAATAATAGTAATCATAATAATAATAATAATAATAATAATAATAATAATAATAATAATAATAATAATAATAATAATAATAATAATAGTAATAATAATAATAATAATAATAATAATAATAATAATAATAATAATAATAATAATAATAATAATAATAAATATAATGGTAATGGTAGTAAGAAGAATAATAATAGTAATAGCAGTGATAATGGATTAGAATAATACATAGTGGTGGGTTACAGGGCTTCTTGCTTAACCTCATAGTTGCCCTAGTAACGCCATACAAAATGATGCTGATCGCCACTTGGCACCCGTTGCTAGGCAACGTTGGTAATGTGTTCAAGTGGTGGATTGCCCGCAAAAATTGAGTACCACGTGCTAGTACTATAGTTGCTCGGACAACCCTCGGGTTCACGAGCTGTCGATAGAAGACCTATGCTCGCTTTGCTCTGTCCCTCCTAACTATTCAGGGTTAGTTCTTAATTGACTGTGGAAAACTGAGACGCAATAAGGTTGCTTGTGACAATACTGGCATGTAATTTCAAAAGAAAACGACTCAACTAAGGCTAAAACTACTCTATTTGAATCAATCACATGTGGAATATCTACTGTTTGACGTTTGAAGTTGGGTTGCTCGACGTCGAGCACGCTCCTTGCGTCCCGGTGATAGGTTGTTCTGCTGGCTTGGTGGTTGTCTGCGGCATTTGGGTTGGGGCGAAGACGAGCGGATAAGTTACCGCTTCACCCTCCCGGCATACTGCTAGGGCGACTTCGAGTCCCCGAATTTGAGTGCACAGGCTCTGATTGAGCTGCCGCTCTTCTGTCCAGCCTTTCTGTGCTGCGGTCAGGCGGTGGTACAAGGTTTTTACCTTTCCCGGTTCCTTCCAGGTCGCTCTAATCTGTTGGATTTCGCGGGTCAGTTGCATAATTTGGGCGAGTAATTCCGCGTTTGACTGTCTTGCGCGTTCCAGTTCCGCTTGTAGAAGTTGTAGGGACGACATTACTATAATAGAAGAGAGCGTTTAAATTTCTTATTGCCTCAATTAAATCAAATTTTATTTAGTTAAACCAATTGTATGGAGCAAGTTTATATATGAGATTAAATAACAAAACAAAGACATTTAATCCTTAGATCAATTTCTACAAAACTTCATAGTAATTATCGTTATTCTTCAGGGAATCGTCTCTTTAAACTTCTCTTCAGAGCCGCCACCGTATAAGGCCGTCGAGTATCGCGGACTGGGTGAGGTGGATATGCTTCCGCGATACGCCCGACGCGGATGTCCTCCTCCACGTTCGCGAGGTACATCCGGGCTTTGACCACATTGAGGTCCACTTGCTCCTGCACCCTTTCCCAGTGGGTGAGGAGGTTTCTGGCGTGTTCATATATTTCTTCGGCCGGGTATTGTTGTCCGGCGAGTCCACAGGGATCTGATTCAAGACCCAACAATCGCCAAGTGGTCGGGTATGACCACCGGGGTCGAAGTTGGTCGATGTTTGCGGCATTTTGCGGTGCCTTCCTCGGGTATGGTTCACCTGCTGTTTGAACATTAATTCGGTCGAGTGGCATGTCTAAAATATCGTGATCAAATTCGATTAAATCGTCCGCTTATGATAATAAATCGACTAAACGACGACTATGTCATTGCTCTTAGACTTATCAAATTCTACTAGCTTGGTTATTATTGCAACTTTTCGCGGAACGACTAGGGCTATTTATCTGTAAGTTCTTGGTGGGATGTATTCAGTTGGCTATCTTTTCTCACGGCACTCCCATATATCTCCTTTTAATGATGCTAATAATTAGAACACGTTAAGTGATACTCTAGTGCTATGCAAATTGGGTAAGTCGAAATCCACGATCTATCAGGTATTAACGTTTGTCAAGTCAGGATTTGTCCAGTGGATAGAATTAATATTGATTCATTTAAAAGTTATTAAATACCTAGGGATAATGTCTGTTAAAAATCGATTTCAAACTCAAGGGATACGAGATATTATCAGATATTGAGGTGGCCTTAAGGTTTGCCCAACCCCTAATGTTACTTAAGATTAATTTCCGAAATTTGCTAAATATATAAGAGTTATTTTAATTAAAATAAAGTTACAGTTTACTAATATATAATACGGATGTTGATTAAATTAATTTTAAAATTTGCTATTATTTGATATCGATGTTTATTGAAATAGAGTTAAAATTTACATGTTGGATTTATTTTAATGATGTTTACTTTATGGTCATCCTGTAAGTGCAATGTTGATGGAAACGTCAATCTCTCCGATCACGCGAATGTTAAATTTATTCAATTTGGGTTTCCGGTTTCCGGTTGATTCGTTCGATCTCTCAGATACATTTTGTTATCAATTGGCTACTCTCTGATGTTGCCCCAGTGTATCATGTTGTCCATTATTGTTATGCGCTACTATGAGACCATTTGGAAGTATGTCGGGTACGTCTATTTCTCTTATTAATTATACTATTGAACTATTTCAGGAAAACCCAATGTGTTGATCTCCTCGTATTATTCTGGGGTGGAATATTTGGTCGTTTCACGGAAGAATTACCCATTTGGTTTTCATTGTGGAATTTTATGCCTCTTAACGATTTATTCCTAATTTGTATTGGATTTTTATTATACTATTTCGTCGTTTTTGTTTGTGAATAAAATTTGGATGGTGGTTGGAATTACCTAAACATATGTACTTAAATGCTGCAGGATTTGACGAAATTAATTATGAGTTTTTCGGGTGGGAGATGTTGTCGTGATGCTGAAAGGTAGTAAATTTTATAATTATTAATGTCATCAGGTTCTTAGCAGATTTTTTTAGAGTATTTCATCACTAGCTTCACTTTATAGCAATAATTCTTATTAATTTTAGTTTTACATGATGAATTTATATTCATTCATTTTTAAGCAATTTATTTATTTTAATGTATCTTTGAACAACGAATTGATAAATCTTTAGGCCACGAACCTATTTTATTTTATCTTTAAACACTCCATTAATTTAGCTTCGATCAATAAATTAATTCAAAGAAAGTTTTGTTCTTAATCAATGGATTAGGTTAATTTTTCTCGATAATTACTTCAATTTTAATCAATTAATTTAGTTTAACCAACGAATTCTTATTTCCACTCGCTAACTACGTTAATGTTATTAAATTAATTTAATCCCTGAATTACTTATTATTACTATAATCAATGAACTACTTTAAGTTGATAACTTCTTTCAATATTTTTAATCCATGAATTTAATTGACAACTTTCTTTAATCGACGAATTAATTTATTGTTACTTAATGACTTTATTCAGCTTTAATCCACAAATTAATTTAACAAAATCTCGCTCTTTAATCAATGAACTACGTTAATTTTGCTCAATAAATATTTGAAATAATTTAATCAATGATGTACCTATTTTTTCTCAATAATCCTTTGAAGTTTAATCTATGAATTAATTTAATTGAATCAATGAATTACTTGTTTAAAGATTTTTTTCTCTATTTTATTTTGAAATATACATTCAATTTAGTTATACCAATGAGTTTAATTCAATTTAAATTATTAATTCAATTTAGTTATTTCAACGATTTCAATTTACTTTATTCCCGTACCCTTTCCCTTTAATAAGCCTTAGGCGCCTTTTGTGTTTATATTATATTTACTGAGTGCCCACTGGACTAC
The DNA here is from genome assembly GCA_022537955.1 of Schmidtea mediterranea. Taxonomy (NCBI): domain Eukaryota; kingdom Metazoa; phylum Platyhelminthes; order Tricladida; family Dugesiidae; genus Schmidtea; species Schmidtea mediterranea. The sequence continues at coordinate 282,801,141 of CM039679.1, forward strand.
TCGGTGTGGTGATTTTAAGCCGTATGTAATATGATTTTAGGTCGATTTTACAGAACTGAGAAATGAGGAAGCAGCCAGAGACTTCTTCCTTATTCCTCGATTCAGCTATAGGGATGAATATTGACGTTACGACCGCTGCGTTGCGCACGCTGAGTCTTCACGGGTACATATCATTGGCGGTTTTCCACGCACTTACATGCATCTGTACTGTGTAAATTTTACTATCTTGCGTGATGTGTCGGCTGTGGGCCGGAAAAATTTCGACATTTTAATTTATAAAAACATATAAAATAATTTATGTAAATAATATTTATTAATTATAAAACAAAAATAACAGGTTACCATTCCAATTCATACAATGTCATAAATTCATGTATCATATAATAAAATCAAAATACCTCTCTTCCCACGTCGACGCCAAACAGAGCTCTACCGAGATGCTATGGACGTGACGTGGAAAGAGGATTCCACATAAATCTAAATCTCACCTAAAAAAGGTTTCCAAAGTAATCTGAAAAATAACTTTTCTAAAATGGTTTAAAATGGTTTTTCAAAATGTTCAAAATAGGTTTAAACAATTTTCAAAAAATGGTTTTTAATCAGTTTGAAGAATGATTCAGTTTTCAAAAATGGTTTAGTTAAATGTGAAAATGGATCAGTATATATACCTAATTTTCTGGTGTGTGAAATTTGATGTAGTAAAACAAAATTCGACCTTGTTATTTTCTAGCAAATTCTATTATTTATTTTTATTATTTTTCGATTTATTTTTATAATTTTTTATTTATAATTTTTATTGAATTATTGCTAATTCAAATTTTTTGATTTAAATTTCACTTTAATGAACTTTAATTGATTTTTTCAATTTCGTCGAATTTGTTGTGTTTTCTTGTTGTATTTGTGTAGGTATCGTGCGGATCTTGGTGCATTTTGTTAATATTTTAATTTATTTTTATGTTTATTATTTTATATTTAATTCTCTTATTTCTCAGATTTTATATGGTTTAATTGGTGTTTCCTGATTTATTTAAATTGCGTGTTATTTTTGCGTGTGTGTTTCTGATCCATTTAAACATTTTTCAAGGCCGTTTACGTTCTGGCCCAACAATAGTAACCATGATAATACTAGTAATAATAATAGGAATATAGTAGTTATAATATGGATAAAAGTAAGAGAGATACGGTGCGGATATTTAACATAACGAATGGTTTACAGGTCATGGTAAAAATCGATAATACGAACAATGATAAAAAGAACTATGGGAATAGGCATAATGATAAATGATATGAGAGTATAGGTTAACATTTGAAGGAGATAGGATAATAATGGGACCTAAAAACGAAATCGAGCACAGGCCTTCTATCGGCAGCTCGTTGGACCCATGGATCGTTCGATCAGTTATAGCATTAGTAATAGCGCTCACTTTTTGTGGTTGATCCACCCACTCGAACACAGTTCCAACGTTTCTTAGCAACGGGTGCCGAGTGGTAAGCGAAAGGTACTTGTATGGGGTTGTCTGGGTAACAACCATATAGTTTCAAAATATCAACATCCACAAACCCCCCACGAATATGGTTTCTAAAACTTTTAGATAAATAAAAAGAACGGAAGTTTAAACAGAAAAGCTGAAATCATAATCAGACCAGCCAATTGCGGAATTCTAACATACAATATTAAATTTTGTGCATCTCAGTCGACAATGAATTGTTATCTTGTGGCGTCTACTTTACCTTCTCATTTAAATTTAAGATGTAATTGATCAAGAAAAATTAGGTTTAATCCTAAAAATTGTAATTTAGAAAAATGTTAAAAGCAAAGATGTAAATTCTCTTTTGTGTTTTTAAGATTTTCTGGTAAATCATCTTATGAAGATATGGAAAAAGATGTTATACGTGATCTCAATAATCCAAGCAACAAAATTCAATTCTTTAGATCACAGCTTAGCTTCTCGAATAAAGAGGTAACTGATCATTGTATTAGATCTACATTTGACGATAAAATCAGAGATTTATTAGCTCAGTATCCTAGAAAGAAAGGTTAAAGAAGCATTTATTATTAGAAGCTTTATATTCCAGTTGAAAAGTTAGGAAATATGCGCCAGGTCAATTGCTTTTGTGCAAATGATAAATTGAGTGAAGAGTTGCTTTATACGGTCAATCTCAACCGTACAGCTTAGATCAAAGATCTCAATTTTAAAGCAAATTAATATCTGTCAAAACTGTAACATTTGATCTTCAGAAATTTTCCTATGGCATTGTGGAGATTTTGACTTCCAATAGAGTACCGGAATCTAATTACAAATTTAGTCCATACCACCTTGAGCTAATCGGCAGGCAATTTTTGATCTGTAAGGATTTTCAATAATTTAACTCTCGAATTTAGTCTTTGAAGGTGTAACTTATGATTACTATCGATTTTAATCTTGATTAACTTGCATTGACTGTGCATAAATTTAATCTTTAACATCTCTAAGATTTTAAATTTACTCCGGATTAAATTCCGTTTTCTTAACTACAATTATCGTTTAAAAAATTAGTCGAAATGGTTTCTAACGCTCCTTTCCTAACTTCTTTATTTGTACTAAACAGGTATAATGTGTCTATGTTAGAATTATTGAGTGCTACTGGACTTCTCTGTGTGATGGTGATTTTAGACTATGTGTTCTGAGACTTTAGGTTGATTTATGATCATTTCGATGACCGACAAGAAGCCTAAAGATCTCTACCCGACTCATCAAAATGTTGCTATAGTATTAATTTAAGTTCAGATACCTAACCATATGAATGAGTTCACAGCCGAGACTGTTCACACTTTGTTCCGGGTGTATGGATTTTAATTGCTTGTGATGTTGTATTTCGGCTATGGGCCAAGAAAAAAATAAAAATCTGAATCATTCTGGAAAGATGTAAAAATCTTAAGATTTTGAAGTAATATCAATCATATTGTGATATAAATCACAGTACATTCATTGAATGCAGCATCGTCATATTTTCAAACTAGAATTCAACCCTATCATTACCGACCAATTCACTTACTTTATGTAACTTGGAAGAGCTCCAACTCAATGAATATCAACAGTAGGTTCAATATATTCTTTAACGAGTGTTAACACACAACTTTCAAATCGACGTCTCTAAAATGATGCTTCGAACACAGGTAAACATTTTGTGTCTCCTCTCCAAAGTTATCTGCTTATATACATACAATTTTACCTTAACCTTAAATGCTACTTTTACGGTTATTATTTGCAATATGTAGTTTAAATTTTATTTAATTTCTAATTTTAAATCCACAATTTTTTATGAGATTTTAATTGAATTTATTTAATGACAAATATTTTATTTTATGCATTACTTTCTGATTTTTCACAAATAGTCGACTTTGGATCAAATTTGGTGCTAATTTTCTATTGATGTGTACATTTTTGAGTATATTTTATTTTATATTTATATCGGTTTCTTTCTAGATTTTATAGTGTTTATTTTCTGTATGCACCATTCAAACACTCGTTTTAAGATATATTTTGAAAGATTGTCATCATCAGGTTTGTAACTCGATTAATTTATGTATATTTAAACAAAATATTATTTTTTAATTAAATATATTAATAAATAAATATTTTAAATCATTAAAAGACTACTATTATATGTATTATCAAATACAAGAAAATCCGGTTTCGCAAAGGTAAGATGTTGAAAACGGTAAAAGTATTTGGAAAGCTGTTCGTTTTAATATCGCAAACTCGTCATCCAAACCAGCCCAAAATTCAAAAATCGATTTCTTATTAAATTGTCTTTTGATTTCACTGTTTGTTGTAAAAGCAATAAAAGTTTCCTCTTCAGAAGTCGAGAGACCTTGTGGAACATTGTGATATGGATCCCTAACCCACTCATAACTTGCTAGAAATTTTTCTTCTGCAAAAAAGTATTTTTTAAAATTTTTTGCTAGCATGCTTAGATGTTTGTTTATAGTTAATAAAATCACGTTTATATGTACTTTTTCGGTTTTGTATGTCTTTACAAATTCATTTATATTCGGAAACATTTTCAATTTCTTTTCTTTTAAATTTCTAAACCACAAATGCCATTTTCTACAAAAAGCATTGACTGTATCATTTGTTTCCAAAATATATGTATTTGTTCCTTGAAGTTGAAGATTCAAGACATTTAACTTCTCAAATATATCGACTATATAACCCAATTTCATAATAAATACAGTATTTCGAAACATCACGGCTTCTTGTCGATTTTCTTCTTCCAGAAAAATACAGATTTCTTCTCTTAATTCAAAAACACGTTTCAAAAACTTCCCACGTGATAACCATCTAGCTTCGTAATGAAAAAGTAATGCTGTATGTACTGATCCCATATCTTTACAAAGTTCAGAAAACATTCTTGATTTTAAAGATAACACGATATTTAAACCAGTACTCATTTCTTTCGACGCCAGTGCCTCTTTGTGGATCATGCAATGTGTCCAGATACACTGTGAAGATTTTTGTTTTACTAGTGTTTGCATGCTTTGAAATCTTCCAGACATTGAACGAGCACCATCGGTGCATATTCCAACACAATTTTCCCATTCAATATTTGCTTCGTTTATAAAATTATCCAAGATGGTAAATAAAGCAGGTGATGTTGCCCTTTGCTGTATCGATTTCCAAAAAAGTAATTCTTCTACAGCTGATACACCATCACAAAAATGTACATAGGCTATCAAATGAGCATCTTTATTGTTATCAATTGTTTCATCAAGTTGAATTGAAAACAATTTTTCACATAATCTTGCAAAAAGCTGGTGCTGTACATCTTCAGCCATGCCACCAACACGAGGAGCAACTGTATCATTGGAAAGTGGAATAGATTTTAATTTTTTTGCAAAATTTTCAATTGCAGCTGGCAAAATTAGCTCTTCACCAATAGTGTGAGGTTTCTTGCATCTGGATATTTGATACAAAACTTTGTAAGAAGCAAGTAAAGCTTGTTCATTCACAGACAAAGTGTTTTTAAAAACTAATTTTTGCATCTCATATGATTGTAATTTACTTTCAAAAATTGTCGGGATTTGTTAACGTATTTACTATGAAGAGTTTCCAAATGTCGTTTAAGTTTATTTGGCTTCATACTGTCAGCTGCCAAAATTTTTGAGCAAATAACATACAAGGGCCTTTCTTCTTCATTTACTTCAGTTCTCGTAAATCCATAGTTTAAGTATTCTGCGCAATATTTTCTTGATTTAGTTTTTGGAACATGCCTAGCCTGTGCACTAGTTTATGCTTCACAATCCTCCAATGCTCGCTTACGCCCACATAAAAATGTATCCATTATATTTTCTAAATATGCCTCTGTTGCTTCTAAAAAATATATAAGAAAAATTGATCAGAAATCGATAGAAACATTTAAAAAGTACAATTTATTAATTAAATATTGTTATTTATTTACTATTCAACAAGGATGAATTGTAAATAAAAATTGTTAAATATTTTAATTTTTATTCTACAATTATTCTTTATTATTTTCAGATACGAATTAAATGGCATGATAAATATATTTTTTGTACTTACGGTACGTATTGGTACAAACCACGTGACATAAACATGCTACCGTACGTATCGCTCTTCTATCATACATATCGCTGGCTTGGAGTTATAGGGTTCCAAGTTTCTAGGAGTATCGATATGCTTTGAAATATGCTGATAATATGTGAGCAGAGGTACTGTGCGTTCACAGTGATGGCCACATTCTCGAGCGCGAGACTACCGATCACGTATTGCGGTAACATCTGTCAAACGTTTATGATTCTAACCACCAGGCGGCGCTAGTTGCCCACATACAATGACAACCTCCCGAAACTCATATGCATTCGGAATTAGCAGACGGGACAATACCCCAACCTCCCACTAGTTGTTTTAGGCCTGTGTTTTAGTAGGCGTTGTTATAAAAGGTAGGGATAGACGTATACATTACTGGGCATTTATAGCAAATAGTCGCATTTTACCAATAAAATTAAATGTACGAATATCGGACTGTTTTCATTATGACACTATAATTTTCGATAGATCAAAAAGGGGGGGGGGCGAGAATATTTACGTTGGTAAACTGGGTCGCAATAACAGAAAGGTCGAGAAGCGCTGTGTTAAAGACAACATCTAAATAAAGGTACGTGCTGTAGCGCCTCAGACATTCGATTTTAATGCATACATTATTTAATAATTGGATTACAAATGCATTATTAAATTAAATAACAACTTCATTTTTGTTTAAATAAACAGGGAAGTTTTTACTTTTTTCATTTCCACACTTATTCAAAAATTCTGCAACAAACAAATACTAATTTCTAGAATTTAATCTCTTAAAACTTCAATAACAGTTTTTCTGTGACAAAACAAATTGTGTCTACGTGGTATCCAATAGAACTCAAGACATCTTCAGACAATTACTTAGACTCAACTAATATATGTTCAAGAATTTACACCTTGATCAAAATATTCTCCTTGACATTCTTGTCATCCAATTCTGCATACTACTCAAAGTACCTACAGAGGTAACTCATTTCAATGTTCAATACAATATCAGATATTGTTCCAATTTCTACCAAAATTTTTCAAGCTCGAGTTATAATTAACAACTGCCACTTGATTTTATTTATATACTCTAAAGTCTCTTGAAACTCTTACTTTATTGATCCATTTTTTTTCAAATGTTTGAAAATACTTGACCTTCAAAATAAAATAGTTGATCATCCCATTAAATTTTAGAATATCAAAATAATAATTTTGATTGTTGGCCCTTCACTTGCGCTTATGCAATAATTGAAGGTAAAGAATGGGATTGTTTTTCTACTGACCACTTCTGAAATAATATTAACTTTAAAAAATCTTATCAATTTAAAACAAACTAAACATTAAAACCTATAAAGCTTACTAAAAAAAATCTCATGTCTCGAATCTCTTAAAGTGGTTTAGAAACAACCCAGAGGTGATGGTTCTTTCTCCATAGCTAACAGTTAACTTGATTTCCCAAAACAATGTAGCCATAAAAATGTGGTGATTTAGTAACTTGAACGATGTTAGTAAATAACGAGACAGCACATTTTTAACAAATGAATTATGCATTCGAAATCAAGTAATTACAAATATGATTACCTAATACAATAATATGTATTAAACAATCATTTAATGTAAATGTCAACCTTACTCATTTTATATGTTGGATAAATTTAATTAATGTTCATATTTCCGAATTTTGAAAATTGTTTCATATGAAAAATAAAATTAATCTATTATGTATAAAAGTTTATAGTTGAATTTAGTCGTATTTACTAAACTATTGTTTAAATATACTGTATTAACATATTTTTTTGCGTTTTGATCTTAGTATTACCGTATTATCTAAACATAAAATGTCTGCGAATACTAATGAATCTGGTTCGGATAATAATGTAGAAATGTGGAAAATAAAGAAGCTGATAAAAAATTTAGAAGCAGCAAGAGGGTAAAATTTATTATAAAAATTTAAGGATTTTAAGTTTATTTAGGAATGGAACCAGTATGATTTCATTGATTATTAAACCAGGGGATCAAATTAATAAAGTTGCTAAGATGTTAGCTGATGAATATGGCACAGCTTCTAACATTAAAAGTAGAGTCAATCGTTTGTCTGTGCTTAGTGCTATTACATCAACACAACAAAAGTTAAAATTATACAATAGAGTTCCAACTAATGGCTTAGTAGTGTATTGTGGAACAATTATGACAGATGATGGAAAGGAAAAGAAAGTCAGTATAGATTTTGAACCTTTTAGACCTGTCAACACTTCTTTGTATTTGTGTGATAATAAATTTCACACTGAAGCCTTATCAGCTTTATTGGAAGACAATAGCAAATTTGGTTTTATTGTTGTAGATGGAAATGGTGCTCTTTTTGGAACCCTTGCTGGTAATACAAGAGATATATTGCACAAATTTACTGTTGACCTGCCCAAGAAACATGGACGAGGTGGTCAATCTGCATTACGTTTTGCTCGATTAAGAGTTGAAAAGCGGCACAATTACGTTAGAAAAGTGGCAGAAACTGCAGTCCAGATGTTTATTAGTAATGATAAGGTTAACGTGGAAGGTTTAGTTCTGGCTGGAAGTGCTGATTTCAAAAATGAACTTCACGAATCTGATATATTTGATTTGAGACTTTTAGCAAAAGTTTTGAAAAAAGTTGATGTTTCTTATGGCGGAGAACAAGGGTTTAATCAAGCAATTGAAATATCTGCAGACAGTCTGGCAAATGTTAAATTTATTCAAGAGCAAAAATTGATAAAAAAGTTTTTTGATGAAATTCATCAAGTATATTTTTTAAAAAATTTAAATTTTCTTTATTTACAGAAATAGAAATTACGTTTATTTTAATTTCAGAATACCGGCAAATTCTGCTTTGGGTTAGACGATACAATGAGAGGTTTGGAAATGGGAGCTGTTGAAACCCTAATTGTATGGGAAAATTTAGCAGTCTGTCGCTATACTTTACGAAATAATAGTACGGGTGAAACTACGGAGCTCATTCTTAGACCTGAACAGAAAAAAGAAAGAGCGCATTTTTTGGATAAAACTACCAATGCAGAATTAGAATTGTTGGAAGAACAACTATTTTTAGAATTTTTGACTCTAAAATATAAAGATTATGGAGCCGTTTTGGAAATTGTGAGTGACAAATCAGCAGAAGGTTCCCAATTTGTTAAAGGATTTGGAGGAATTGGTGGCATTTTAAGATATAAAGTGGATTTTCAAGGTATGGATACTGATATGTTTGAACAAGAGGAAGAGGACTTTAATATCGATGATTACGAATGACTATTACTGGGATCAGATGACACCTTAAGAACTCGCGAAGGTCTTCAAGAAGTCGGTGTTCGTCTCGGTTAAATGTTACAATTAAGAAAACAATGTTATTGTTATGTGATGATTTATTAAATTATAATTAAATATTAATTTTTCTTAGTTTTCTTATTTAAATATATTTATTAAAGTTCTAATCTAAAACATAATTTTGTTTACAAATGCTGTTTTGCAGATAATAATTTTCTGATTATTTTATAAAATGAAAACTAGATTAGTAATGATTATTAACACGTTAAAGACTGCATGCCCACCGGTGGTCACTCCACAACAACATTACCGTTATCTTACTTGGGGACCAGGTGACCACCCATGGGCCTTTTAATTGAAATAAATCTAGGGGTTAAATAATGTCTACCTCAAATTATTGTACACTAAAAAAAAGCCGGTCCATATTTGAGAAATATGGTCTTCAACGTGTCATATACTAAATCACAAGAATAAATAAATATTTTGAAATAATGGTGAAAAAATTAACAATTTTTAATCCTTCAGGTCTAAATTAATTATTCAAAGAGTAAATGCAAATTTTTTCATCAAACCAAAATTAATAATTTAATTAGTTTTATTAATTATTAACGAATCGATGTACAACTTTCACCTCCTTAAAAAAATATTTTTAAATTCAAAAACATTTAGTTAATATCTTAAAATAATCCTTGAAATAGAGGTGAAAATTTTCTTTCTAATATTTATTCCTTTGACAATTCCAATCTTCTAAGTGCAGCTTCAACAGCTTTTAGACGAGGCGAACTCTTAGAAAAAAATATTAATCTATAGCAATTATATAATTTAATGAAAACTTACAATAGTCTCACTGGTTCCAGGCAAAACGGTTATCTCATTTTCAATAATTGCAACTGTTTCAATTTTGTCTACTTTTAGCTCAATCTTTTGTTTTATATTGTTCTTTGACGTGTCACATTTAAAGTTTTCGGTACTTTGTTTTTCTAATCGCTTTTTACGTTTCTTTAAATAATATTCATTAAAAAGTTTTCGTCGTTTTTCTATTGACTCATTCTGCTCTAAATGATTAGTAATAATTTTATTATTATTTACGCTTTTCATTTTTGCCAATTGTCTACGCAAACCAGATTTAACTCCAGCTCGGCAGCGAGGACACATAGGTTGCTGTAGAAGCCATTTATCAATGCATTCACTGTGATAACTATGTTTACAAGGCAAAACTTTAATCTGACATCCATTTTTAAAATTTCCTATATTAATCTATTATTTCTTTGCCGGATTGTTATTGGAAACAAATAACTCACCCAAACAAATATCGCAATCGGTTATTTCGTAATTATTCATTTTTTTCTCATCAAAAATTTTCGTTGATAACAACTCAAGCTCCTCTTTGGTTATATGAGGTGATCTCGAAACCCCTTTTGGCATTGGAGCTAAGGCTCGCTGTAAATTAGAATCATACCATTGTAATCTGCGATTGTTTATGGTGACAGGAGTGTTGTTATTTCTTCTGTAAAAACCCACAATAAGAAAAAAACAAACATTAAATATAAGTGACCCATTTTCCTGAAACCCTGGCCGGTTTTGAGTTCGAAAATTAGAACTAAACATTCAATAAAAGATTACAAAATCTAAATAATAATTACAAATTATTATTAATCATCGAAAATCCGTCGAAGGCATTTCTGAAAGAAATTGAAAAAGATAAATTAACACAAATATCTTCAATTTGAGATTTCTCACTTGAAAAATGATTCGGTTCCCAACCGAAAAAAACTATTAAAACACTGTACAAATTCATTGGGCATCATTTCTAATTAATTGAAATATCGACGAAATAATTATTAAACTATATAAACAATTATTCTGATCCATATTGAATTTAAATTTTACAAATAAATTCTTTCAAAATTTATTATTAAATACACAAAAATAATTTTTTTCACAGAATTCTTATCATTGAATATGGCGATTATAGCAATACCATTCGAAAGATAATGGCTGTTAGAATGACCAACCCAGGACGTTATAACCGTTACCAACATGCTGAAATGGTTATTCGGGACTAGATCCTCCAATTCGAATATTCGAACCTCGAAAATATTAGCCGGTTTTTAAGTATTCATTATTCCAAAACTGTAAAAAGTATTCGTAAAGTATTTATTCATATTTATGTTGGGCCAGTACAAGATTTTGTTTAAATGGATTGGAAACAGCACGCAAACATAACACGCAAAATTCAAAATCGGACCCATAAACATCAAGTAACCACCTAAAAATGCGAGAAAACACATAATTTAACATATAAAATAGAAAAACATAAAATTAAATTAAAATATTAACAAAAGCACCAAGATATGCACGAATTGACATAGAAATAACACGATAACAAAAATTTGACCAAAAAAGTGACAATTTACGAAAAAGTAAAAGAGTTCATGAATAAATTGAACAAAAATAAAATAATTCTAGTCAGAAATGATTAAAATTATTTGTTAATGATTAAATTGTCAAATAAATCGAAAAAATAATAAAAAATTAGAAATAAATTAGACACATAATGGCAAGGTCGAATTTTGTTTTAACGCATAAAAATTAACACGCAAGGTTAGGGTCACAGAACAGGTATAAATACCAATCCATTTTCACAAAGTTTTAACCGGTTTTAAACCATATTTTGAAGTGAATGCTATTTTTCACTCAGTGAATAATTACTATTCGGAGGAACTCTTTTCAGTAGAAACAACTCTCGGCAACTATTTCCACATCACGAACGCAAGTATCTTCGGGTAAGCTCTACTGGCTCGTGCATGTGGGAATTCTTTGTCACCTGATTGTGTACGAATGAGATGAATTAATGGTCAACTATGATTTTACTGAAATGCACCAATATATGTATTCGAAAATGAAATCTTGTTAATGAGTCGAAATTTTTCTGGCCCACAGCCACACATCACACAAGAAAGTAAAATCAAAACTCAACTAGTCACACTGTGTAAGTGCGGTTTCTCCGCCTATAGTGTGTGCCCGTGAGAGCTCTGTCGTGCGTAACGACGGATCTCGAACGTAAATATTCTATCCATTATAGGTGCGGTGGGAAGATTGAGAACTAGTCTTTTGGCTGGCTCTCTTTCACCCATCTCCCGAAAAATCGACCTAAAATATCTAATTACAAATCGGCTAAAATGATAACACCGAGTAGTCCAGTGGACACTCGTAAAATCTAACATGAACACAAGAACCTTAGGACTAAATTGAGACTCGGGAGTGGGGACTTGAATTCGAAACGACGTAGATAAATTAATCTAAATAAAATGATGAAATTGTAACTAAATTGATGACTAAAATATACAATGGAAAAGAATAATTTTGTAAAGTAATTGAAATATAACTAATTGATTAAATAAAAACCAATCCATAATTAAACTGCTTATGTAATAAAAAGAAAGTAAATTTTTAAGAGTGATCAATGGTTGAATTATCCTCTGATTAATCTAAATTAATAAAGTTCATGAATATGAAGCCAGAGAAATAGTGTAAGGAAACTGAACCTTACTAGAATGATGGACAACTAAATAGTAGATGATAGAGCAGGAATAATTGATTCCAAGAAAGGAATAACGATGTGATATGGATCAGCTAACATTTCGTAAAATGATTAGTAATTAAGGTATTCCTCATGGAAGAATAGTAAACTAAATTAATAATTGGATTTGATTTCTTTAACCAATTGAAGGATAAAGATGTAATTGCTTGATCAAAGGATAATTCAATGACTTAAATGATACAATTGTACTCTCGATAACAAATAAAAGGCAACAAAAAAATAATAATATTAAACCGAACCTGACGTAAATAGATAACCTAATAGGAACGATTCGTAAAAATGTAGTAAATATCATAATAAGTCTAATCGTTAAAATGCGATAAATTAATAATAGTAACCATCAGGACACAATCCATAATTAAAAGATGTTAGGGATCAATGGTCAAAAATCAGTAATAAATAATGGTATATCATAATCCAACAGATAGAAGTCGAATACCGTAAATTGATAACAGTTAAGTAGGGATCATAGATGAATAACGAGTAATGGTTTTTTAAAAAATTTACTGAAAAGGTCAGAAACTTATATCATTCATTTATATTAGTATAAAAGTATTTAATTAATAAAACTAAAGATTGAATAACAAGTAAAACATCAACATTTCAATATATTTGTCCGGTTCATTTGGGGTCATCAAAACGTGCGTTTCTTCGATTTTTGTTATTGAAGTTCCATTGGGGATGTCTGCTAGCGTACGTGTGATCTCCGGTTTGGCGGGATCCAAGTCGATTCCTGAGCGTTGACTGAATTAGCCTTTCTGGTAACACCAGTTTAGTTGGTGCCGATATTTTTAGTAGCCTTGGATCATCTAACTCGAAAGAAACTCCGTACTCTGGAGGAAAGCCATCTGTACTCGGGATAGCTCCACTTGCTATGTCCCGGTGATATTTTCGCTCTAACTCCTCCATCTTTATGGCCGTGAATTCGGCTCGCTGGCGGGCTTCTCGCGCTGGATTTTTGCCGGGCTCGCGCTTGATAGCAATGCTCGGTAGTTCGACTTCCTCGGCTTGATATTCAGATCTCCGCGGTCAGCTGAAATCTCCATAAGTGGATAACTGGTATCCGTTATCCCACAGCACTTGGCGATATCGAGCGGCGGAAGCGCTCGGAATTTGGAGAGTTACTCGGGAGCTATCGTTCCAACTTCCATATGGGTCTCTGCGATCTGAATATATAATAGATTTAGTTATGATTCATATTTACAAATGTCTGTTCGTGAAAACTGTAAAAGTTGGCAACCTATTCTATTTCAACAGTACGATTGTAAAAGGGTTAATTTTAGTTAAAGGCAAAAGAGAGAAAATGTTATGTACGAAAGTACCTTGTTGCCTCTCCCCACTCGGCATTCGAGTATCGTCCCTCGAGATTCGTCCCTGTAGAGGATCTCTGGTTCGTTTGCATCCACGATCGGTACTTGCTAATTGAGGGTCCATCGAGATTTGTGTAGTATGAATTGTGAGTTTTTGTTAGTCTTTTTATAGTTATAAATCTATTTGCTATGACGTGGTGGCGTGGGTGAAATGAAAATTAATTTATCTTTATTGATTCGTAATGTTGTTATTCTTTGATCTGTTATTTTCGAATTTGTTGCCTATGTCGAATGTTATTTATTATTAATTAAATTTTTGTCGGTGAAAGTTTATTGTAGTTATTATTGGCGTCACTGATCACCTTATCGTCTTTACAAACCCGCTGGATCGATGAACGGATTGGCCCTTATGACAGTTATTTATTTAATGTTCAATTCATTTGCGATGGCCCCAATCTCATCAAAACTATGACCTGATACTTGTCATTAGGTCTACGTCATTGCCTTGTAAACAATAAATAAGGTAAAAAGGTAAAACGTTTTTTCGACAAACCTTGATCAACCAGAGGGTTAACACAAACTAGTTGAGACGCATGAGAAATAGCCGTTAATGTACGATACTGACCGTGAAAATAATTAAGAGAAAGGGCCGATAGAATTAAATTAACGTTGCAGATGACAAATCATTAAATATTTTAATTTTAGAAATGGAAGCCACAAGAATAATACACCGAGAATTAAAGGAACTCAGACGAGAAAACCAGCATCTACACCGACAACTCTTACAACAGAGTCGAGAGATGCAACAATTGAAAGCCACTTGGGCCGAACCAGCAAAGATGAAAGCGTTATACCAACGCCTTACTGCAGCACAACAGGGTTGGAAGGACGAAAGAGCATTAAATCAAGCGCAACGGACGCAGATCAAAGGATTGGAGGTCGCTCTGTCAGCGTGCCAGGAGGGAAGTGCAGTGACTTACCCTCTGTTAAATGTCACTCCGGCACAATTGGCCTATCGCGACCAAGAAAAATCCCAATCGATCAACAAGAAACCTCGATCACATGCTAGACCAGGTCGAACCGAACGGTTGCGTCGACGCGCCCAAGGAATGACCAAATGAAATAACAAACCCATGTCTGTTGATAACTAAATTCATTTGATAATAAATAAAATCGTTTAGTTTATTATGTTGTTATTTGTAAGTAAATATAGAGAAGAGATATATTAAAAAGAAAGTAATAAAGGGACTTGAAACAGAAGACGGACATAGGCCTTCTAACGGCAGTCCGCTGAACCCGACATAGGACTAACCCTTAGCAGTTCTGATATCGGAACTCACCTTTGGAGGTCCTGTGACCAGTGGTTACAGTACCAACGTTGCCTAGCAACGGGTAACCATTGGCGGGCGCAAAACTACTTTGTATGTATGGGATGAAGGTCATCCACACCACTAACCCCACATTTATATTGGTGGGTTTGTGGTGTCTATGAGCTGGTTAACCTTGACCCCAGATGTAACTTTTTCTTTGCCCCCAATGGTTACCCGCCGCTAAGCAACGTTGGTAATGTAAACAATAAAAATCAAACTGAAGTCAAGTGGTTTAGTTTCTTTCGATCAATGTAAATCAGTTATTACACAGTAAATTTAGTCTCAAACGAATCATTGTTTTCTTTGGTGACGGCTTGGGTTTTGCTTTCAAGGTGATTTTCTCTTTTGGTTGGGTTTGATTGGCATGGTTGATTGATCGAGATGCACGAGAGTCTTGATGTTTCCTTACTTTTCTTGATATTTCGAATTCGATTAAGTATTCTTCCAGTTTTTCGGAGTGGTGTATTTTGTGGTGGGTTACTGGATGTTAATATTTTGAACCATATGGTTGTTACCCAGGCAACCCCATATAAATATTTTTTGCCTGCCACTCGGCACCCGTTGCTAGGCAACGTTTGAACTGTGTTCGAGTGGGTAAATCGTCCGCAAAAAGTGAGCGCTATTGCTAATGCTGTAATTGACCGAACGATTTCTAGGTCCAACGAGCTGTCGATAGAAGACCGGTGCTCGCTTTTGATGTTTTAGGTCCCCTTATATTGCTAATACTATTACCCTCATCCAAAATTTCCATATATTTCTCATCCACACACTCTAATGTCCTCACATTACCTTCTGCGATTTAACACTTATCAAATTCCTTACTAGCATTCAAATAGCAAATAACAAATATATATTTCGTAAAAGACACGACATATTTCGAGATGTTAATTACGTGTTGTTCGATGCTCGAGCCGCTCGGCGCTTGGCTCGTTCTTTGCGTCCGGGTCTGTAACTGTTAGCTTTCAGTGTCGACTTTGGGCCTATTATGGTCCCTCGGTAGGCTAGTTGGGCAGGAGCAAAAACAAAGGGGTATGTCACTGCCGCTCCTTCTTGGCAGGCTGACAATGCCACCTCTAGCCCCTTTATCTGGATTCTCAGGCTTTGATTTAACTGCCTTTCTTCTGACCAGCCTTTTTGTGCTGCTGTGAGCCTCTGATAAAGCAGCTTTGCCTTCTTTGGATCTACCCAGGTAACTTTTGTTTGTTGAATTTCTCTGGACAACTGGGTGATCTGTTCGTAGAAATGTGTGTTGGCCTTTCTTGCATGGTCTAGTTCCTGTTGTAGAACCTTCAGTGGGTCCATACCTATAAACAATGGAATTAAATCTAGACTACAAATCTTAAGTTATGAAATTTCTCAAACAAGCGTTAATGTTATGGAACAGTAACAAAAGAAAATGAAAAGAAAACAAGATGATGGAAAATCAACTAATTATTTATTTAAAAATTCAGTTACTGATAGTGCTAAACGTGTTCACTTATTATTGAAAACGCGGGATTCGGTGGCTCCCCTCATCACGCTCTTCGAAGGCCGGCTGTGCTTGAGGACACTCTCGATATACGAAAATAGGCCTCTCCGTCCGTCTCCTGCGGTTAGAAAAGGTCCTTTGGGATACGGCGGTATTCCGGTTCGCCTTCCAATGCTCGTCCTTCCGGTTGGAAAAGGAGTGAGACGACGGGGCATAGTTGACAGTCCTCGCGATCAGGTCAGTGGCAATATCTTCCACCCCGTTCTTGAGGTACATTCTGGCGCTGACCACCAGCAGATCGGTTCGATATTGTTGTTCCTCGAGGCGGGTGAGAAGGGACATCGCATGCTCGAGGATCTCCTGGGCAGACGATTAATCAGATACTTGCTCTATGGCCGCGAATGGCAGCCCAGCGCCGTTACTTCTTCGTAGTGCCTCTGCTTGGTACTCCTTTGGTCGGGACACGACGAATCCTGCCTCCCACATGGCCTGTCGCCATCGATCAGCGGCTTGCGTGGAAATTCGAACAGTGGCTCGGGATTCATCGTTCAGTATTCAACGATGACTGGTGAGGAAAGGACTCCGATTCACTGCCGATCGTTATTCATGGGTGGGTTGTCATTTACGTCGCGGTGGGTGGATTAAACGTAGGTCACCTGGTGGATCTACCACAGGTATCCGCTGAGTACCTATTGATGGTATGGAGATGGAAAACGAACACACTGAAAAAATGAGTTGTTAGAACAATTTATTAATTTAATAATTTCATTAACGGTTTCCTTGGGTCCTGGTTCAGTTGGGAATGTGGCTGAAATGAATCTGGGAATTACTGGCCTAATGCTCGGGAAGTACAATTTTAATTTAGTTTATTTTTATCATTAGTTTATACCGATTCAATTTTAGGAATTTTGATGATTTACTTACTAATTTTTATGGAAAAGAGTTTGATCAGGTTTTTGATTCTATTTTGTGATATCATTAGTCAATATCTATTCAACGTTTAGATGGGAACTTTGGTTATTTATCTAAATTTTACTGAAAAACATTTTAGACCTGATTCTATGTCCTCATTTCGTCTTACCCTTCTTATGTTAATGGAAAAATAAAAATAAATGGATTTCATATTATTGGGAATTCTTCTAGTTATTTATTTACAACATTACATTATGAATAGATCCATCTAGGTTTGAATTTTATTCCGATAGTCTCGGTATTTTGATCTAAAGACGACAACTGTTTGGGATTTATTAAGTGGTGTGGGAAATTATTCTATTAATCAAATGGGCTCGGTGAGAGTTCTTATATAGGCTATCGTATGTTAACTCACAAACCGTATAACTGTTTGGATCTTGATTAACTATAATTCTCTTATTTGATTGGTCGAACTGATCTATTAATTATAACAATTTTGTCCTACTTAATTGGGACGTCTCGTATTTTAACTTTGTTTAATTGTTATTTTGCAAAACTCCATGGTCTGGCCATGTTATATCTTGAGCGTTCGTAATACGAGTATTAGGTAATTTGCTATTTTTATGGGTTTGGTAAATTTAATCTTATTGGGATAAGGTTCTTAATAGTAATAGCGGGTTCCTCAGTATTTTAATACATTTCCCTACTCGTCGTTTCATTAATAATTTGCCTTTATTAAAATCCTCATTTTCAAGTATAGCATTTAATTAATAATTTTATCGATTATAACTCATTATATTTTGATCATAGCAACGATTTTATTTGTAAATTCCCCGTCACCTTCCCCTTTACTTGGCCTTAGGCGCATTGTGTTCACATTACAAATTAATGAGTGCCCACTGGACTACTCGTGTGATGATTTTGAGCCGTATGTGAATAAAATTTAGGTCGAGTTTATGGAAATTGGGCGAAGAGGAAACAGACAAAAGACTATTTCCTTTTCCCCCTCTTCCCCTATACGGAATGATATTGACGTTCCGACCCCTGCGTTCCGCACGCCGGAGTCCTCACGGGCACGAATCATTGGCGATATTCCACGCACTTACACGAATTCGAATAGTATGTTAGATTTTAATGACTTGTAGTGCGTTTTGGCTGTGGGCCGGAAAAATTTCGAAAATATAAAACAAAGTTTTTATGCATTAAATATTTATTAAAATAATAAGATAAATTACCCAATACATTCATCATAGAACAAAATTTAAATATCATAAACACCCCACTCTCCCCACGCCGACACCCAAGCAGAGCTCAATTGAGGTTGCGAGGATGCGACGTGGAGAGAGTTTCGAAATAAAACTCTCACTTACATTGAAATTTAACAAAATAACGTTTTAAGTTTTCAAACACTGTTTGACGAGTAAAATATGTTATATATTGTGTAAAAATGAATCGGTATATATACCTATTGTACGACCCTAACCTTGCGTGTTCTTTTTGATTTATTAAAACAAAATTTGACCTTGGAATTTTCTGGTATATTCTAAACTTTAATTTTATTATTCTGAGATTTTATTTGACAATTTTTCTTTTTGAATTTTAAATTGAATTATTTCTAATTCAATTATTTGATTTTTATTTCATTTTCATGAAATTTCTCATCTTTTAATAAATTGTCAAATTTCGGTCAAAATCGTTGGGTTTTCCAGTTATGTTTATATTTATTTCGTGCAGATCTTGTTGCATTTTGTTATTATTTTAATTTATTTTTGTGTTTATAATTTTATATTTAATTGTTTTCTTCCTCGTATTTTGATAGGGTTAATTGGTGTTGTAATAGGTTTGAATTTAAATCTGCATGTTGTATTTGCATGTGTGTTACCGATTCATTTAAACCTTTACAAGGCCGTTTGTGCTCTGGCCCAACATTTGTCTTTGTCGGTTTGTTATATTTAGACAGGTGATAAAACAGCATAATAGGGATTTGACGTTCAGAGTTATACTGATCGCTAGGATTTGTTCAATTTGCGGGATTGTTAAGTTAGGTTCGTACTTCTGTCGGGATTTATTCTGTTGATGTCTTTTGGCTGATAAGATGATTTTTAAGATTTCACGCGATGGTTTATTCTAATATTAAATATCTCTGCTCGCTTTTTCTGCTTTTTCTCATCCTTTCTGCTTCTGTTTTCCAATAATCCTCCAAGACCACTCGAGTTTTTATCTTTGCCAATTCTTGTCTTAAATATTCATTCTCTCTCTTTCTCTCTCTGGTACTTCCCATACTGGTTGTTAATTCTCGCTTCACTGTGTTGACTAGTTGTCCCGCTTGGATTAATTGTTGACTTAGTCGTGCGATTTCCATTTCTTGTTCTTCTACTATTCCTCGCCATTCTTTTCTTTCGGCTCTCCATTTCTTGCTGTAATATTCTAATGGTTCTTGTTTGATTGGTTGTGCTAATTGAATAGGGATTGGTTGGTATCTGTCGTATTTATTTGTGCCATCTTCTTGATTTGTTTGAATTTCTGTTTCGTTCGAGTTCATGCTAAATATACATTAGTTTAGCTCTTTATACAGTTTATGTTTTTATCATTTTTTATTTTTATCTTTTTACACTTTTTACAGTTTTCTCTTTTCTTTATCATACAAACATTTCCTCCGTCTCACCAAATCCCTCATCTGGTTCCGCGGGGACTTGGGTTGGTACTTCCGTTGGATATAGTGGCACGAGTAAAATTGGTGGTCGATTTTGTTTAAGAGTCCTCTCTTGTTCTATTAGCATCTCTTTCATTCTGGTTTGTTGAAATATTATTTCGCGATCCTGTTTTTGTATGTGTTCCCATTGTATTGCGTTCTCGACCTTTGATATCCTGTACTTTTCTCTCCATCTTTTCGCTTGTTCTGTTAGTTGGAATATCATCCTTTCTTGTCTGTCGTCTTTGTGTTCTCTTATCCTCCTTAATGACTTTGGTCCTTGATTTCTTAGTTTGTTGACTTCTGTCTTTGCGTCTTCACACTTGGTTTTGTAGGTTCTTGTTCGGTCTTCCTCCTCGGCTATTTGTTGAGCGTAATGTCTTGCGTGTGTTTCCCAGTTGATCCTTGCTCGCTCTTCCTCCTTTACAACGTCTTCTCCGGTTTTTCTACTTCTATTTTTATATAAAAATTGTCATCGCGTAAGAATCCTTCCTCTGTTAATCGTCGGTGTGAATAGAAAAATGGTGTACCTACTGCCGTATTCCAAGCAGTTGTTGGTCTTTCCAATAGTGGTTGGTTTCCTACTCTGATTGGATTGTGGTATTCTTCTCGTCCTAGCATTTTTAATATGATATATTGTTTGAACGACCACGTGAATAGTTAATCGTATTCTCCTCTTCCTATTTAAAAGAAGACACTGATATGGGTGCCTGTTGCATTTCCATCTCCATTTGGATATAGTCTGATGCCCATCTTGTATCCGTTTTTCCAGCTATATATTGGTGGACTGTCTATTATTTTTTGTACTTCGTCTTTTGCTCTTTGTAGTTTTTCTGCGAATCCAGTTATTCTCCATATAAAGGGTGTTGTAGGTAGTTTTCTGGCTACAGGGCTGGTTGTTTCCAAGTCCTGTATGCTACTGATTATTTGTTGAATTCTATCTTCCATTTCAGCCATTTTCTTGGGTGTGGATTCCTTGACTTTTTCGAAATTCTCTCTGGATTCCAGTATTTCTCTTATCAGTGCTTTTTGTGCGTCCATTTTTGTTCGTAAACTTTTCACTTCCCATGCTATCATTCCTATCGGTTTCATTATGATTTCCGTGTGCTCGATGCTGTTTTCTACCATATGTTTTTGCATTTCTGCAATTGGTAGCCGTGCTTGGCACTTGAATAATTCCAAGGGGCACTTGATTGGTTTGCTAGTACATTTGTTCCAATGTTCCTTTTTTGATTTTGTCTTTCCTGCTACAATTGTTGGTACATATTCCCTCGTATGCATCGCATATTTGTTCTTCTCTTGGATATCGATGTTCCTTTTTTTATTTTTATCCATTCGTCGATAGTTCCACAGAATTCGCACCTTTCTTCCCTCATGATGCACGATTTGTTGTGTTCCTCCATATTCTTTTTCGTTGTCTTAGTTTGACATTTTTCGCATGGTATCTCGTTGTATTCACATTCCTTTGTATGGCTTTCTACTTCTTTCATAAGTCTTTTCCATTCACACTCCTTTATTCGGCATTGGACTATTAGGTTATTTATTTCTTTGTTTGTGGCTTTGTCTAACGTTGTAGGATCTTCTTCTCCTTCGAAAGTTTCCTCGCATCCAGGACATTTTATTATTCTAGTTTCTATTACTTCTATTGTGCAATCCGTACATATTCTGCATCCACATCTCGTTTGTCTTGCTCCAATCAGTAGTCCCTTGCATTTACAACATTTTAACCTTTCTTCCATATCATTTATCATTCTGATCTTTTCTTTCATTATTTGTCTCGTAGCTTTGGATGAATTCTCACTTCCTCTAATTCTCTCGATGATTGTCTGTATATCTACAATAATTGCTCTGATTACTTGACATCATTCAATTTTTTATCTGTTTATTTATACATATATACACGCTAATTTTTATTTTAATCCTCTGTTGAATCTGGTTCTGGGGTGAATTCTGGCATCGTTGATATCAATTCAACCCAGCTTGCTGGATCTACATTCTGTTGACTACTTCGTAACCTTCTAATTTCTTCAGCTTGCCATCTGACTTGATTGGTTAATTGTTCGTTCATTCTTTGTAGTTGTAATATGGTTCTTTGTTGATCTTCGATTCTAGCCGCTTGGTGTAAACCTCGATTTACGCTTTCTGTCAATACCATATGAGTATTCGTCCATTGTGCTTGTGCATTGTTTGTTATTTATGTCATTAAATCACATTGACGTCTCCATATTACTTCGACTCCCTGGTCTTGATATATCCCTCGATCTAATTCTACTATCTCTATTGGTACGTTCGCGGCTGTAGGTTATTGGATTACTTCTACGAATGGTGGTATTCTGGCTTGATATTGTCGGTTATCGTTATTCGGATCCATCTATTGATTATAATACGTTGCTAATTCATCTGCGTTCTCTTTCTGGTTAGTTATTTATTTTTTGTGCATTTTATACAATATTTATACATAATCATACATACTAATACTACTACTATACTATATAATATTCTACACTATATACATCGTCTCCTCTTGTCTCATACCATTGTCTCCGGGGGCTCTATACGTGGTTATTTGATACACATCGAATTCATTTGACCATTCTTGTGGTGTCTCAATAATGGGCGATTCTTTTAACCAGAATCCGCTTGTACTTGAGTTTCCGATGACTTCGTATTCCTCTGATTTTTATGCTTCATACTGTTTGAATTCAATATCGTAGTTGAATTTCTCTATTGCTGACCATAATCTTTTCCTTTTTGGTTTCCGCTTACATTTGTTAGTGGTTCTTACAAGTTGAATTATTATCAGCATTAGTACAATGCTTGTTACTGCACCTGTTATCCAGATCATTTTTGTCGCATAGTTTGTTTCATTAGGTTTCGTTGTTAGTTCTCTTGTGGTGGTTGTTTCTATTATTTTTTCTTTTTGTTGTACGTTTTTAAGTGCTTTCTGAAGTTGTAAGGCCTCATGGATTGAAAGGTGGCTGTCGTTCATGACCACTTTTCTCTTTTCGTTTATCTTTTGTGTCGTATATTCGATTGCTCCTTTTTATGATTGTTTTGTTGTGATTAACTTGGATGGCTGTCCTGTTTCATTTTCCGGCTGGTTTGTCATGATTGACTTTGATGGTTTTCTTGTTACCGTTCTCCAATAGACATGGTTCCTTTTTTGAATATGTACCACATATGATATTTCTGATTCTACACCTCCTTAATTGACTTACATTGGATCCGTTTGTTTATCTTTCCGTTTTCCTTGACTTTCTTTTCTTCACCCATGTTTTAGACTATTACTTCTTCTCCATTTGTTGTGTTTGGTTCTATTTTTATTATCGTCTCTTTATTCTCTCGTATCTGAGGCTTATACGTTTCTTCCTTCGGTATTGTGCTTGCCGTTATGGGTTTTTCTCCTAGGGTTTTGGCTACTGTACAGGTTATTATCCTGTTATCGTTAGCACATATTATATGTTCCGTATCACCTTTTAGACTGTTCCATTCACATTTTTACCCTTTTCCCAGATTCATTTTCCAGCAATCGGTAACTAGGTCTTGTACGCATATTTGTTAAATTTCTTTTGTCCCTATGTTCGTTATTTGTAGGTTGCCTATCCCTGGGTTTACTTGAATTCTTATGCTTTTATCTTTCTTTTTTGCATCTCTACATATATCTTTTGTAATACGGCAAGATGATAGGTCTTCTGGCTGTATTTATAGTTTTCCTGGTCTTCATATCGATTCGAAGTAACAGCTTATGCTGGTATTTTTCTTTAGATGAAGACATATTTCTTTGCTTGGGGTTCCTTTGCCGTCTATCGTTTGTAATCTAAACGATTTCAGCTCCTTTGGAGTATCTTTGTCGGCTTCCGTCAACTTGATTGACGTGATTACTATCATCATTTTTATAGTAGGGACGGTCGGTTTTGGTTTTCCCTCCTTGTTTGCTGTAAGTTTCTTCTTTGTAGTAGTATTCCTCGTTTTTGTTTTTTCCCATCGTTGTCGTTGTCTCCCGTTCTTTGAGGAGTGATTTTGTTTTTGTTACCCGGTGGTTCCCTTTCCTTTTGTTGCGCGGGTTTATTCATATCTTGTTCGTTGTCCGTATCTTGGTCCTCTTTGTCTTCGTTTTTACTTCCTCCTCCGTTATTATTTCCTTGTTCATCCCGAGTCTTCTTTGAAATGTCGTCCTCGACATTTATTGCCTCAATTATCTCCTCGTAAATTTTTATTTTCCTGGCTTTTAGGTCATCCATTTCTTTTATTTCTTGTTTACTCCTCTGAAATCTTATTTGTTTTCGATGCCACTTATGTATTATTGTTAGTAGCTGTTCTTTTCTGTCTCCAATTCGTATTGCTTCTAATGGATGAGTTGTAAATTTCAATCTTTCTTATTTCAACATTGCTTTTGTTGTCTTTGGGAATGGGTAGTAAGCGTATATTGTTTCTTTTAGTAAGATGTTTCTATTTCTTACTATATAGTTTAGATCGAATACTTTGAGTGGTGAATTTTCATAGGTCCACTTCATTAGATTGGCTGCTCCTTCGTCTTGTTGGGCGTGGATGGCTTCCCACAACGTTTGAATCGTTTTCCCCATCATTTCTCTTTCTCTTACTGTTGCATTGTTGATAATAAATTTCACCGTACTTGCCTGTCTTGATTTCAGTGCATAATGTAATACGTTATTTTCTCCGTTATCTTTTTCTTTAAAGGATGATCCAGTTCTTAATAGTTCTCTCAAAACCGTTGTGGAGGCATCTGCTGCTGCTGCTAACATTAATGGTGTTTGTCCCTCTTCGTTTTGTAAATTCGAGGTTTGTCCACATTCCTGCATGAACCGGATTATATCCAGTGTTCTTTTAATGTTTTTATGTTGTACTGCAAAATGTAGAGGTACGTTTCCTTCTACATCTGCCATGGTAAATATTATGGGTATCTTTTCCTTTATAAGATCCATTTCTGGTGGACTTCTAACTCCTTTAGCGTAATCCATCGCGATCTTTCCTGCTTTGTTTATTGTTCTCATCCATCCTTTTCCTTCGACCCATTCTGGCATTATTTCTCTGATTGTTTTTACTATTATGTCTATCTTGTCTACATTGTCCTTTGTCGGATCTAATATTATTTTTGGTTCTTCTGCTTTGGGTTATTCTTCGATTTGTGTCTTGTTTGATGTTGTTTTTATCTTACGGCTTAACGTTAGTCCGTTTATGCTCAGTTGTTGAGTTTGCGATCTGGTTTTCATACCTCGATTTTGTGGTTCTTTTGTTATTGTTTTGGGTATCACTTTACATATGCTTACGTTTACGTATATAGGTCTGGTGAGTGGGTTGTTGACCAATTTGACTCGTGCGTTGTTCTCATTTACATATATTATCTCATATGATCCTTTGCCACTCCTTTGTAGTTTTCTGGCTACGCCTGGGATGATCTCTGGTGTTGCAATTATCACCCAGTCTCCAACTTGAAAGCTGTGTTTGCCCACGTCTCGTTTCTTATCATGTAGCTCTTTGTAACTTTCCTGGTTAAATCTAATATTCATATAAGCCGTTTTCCAAATTTCCTGCATTCGTTCTTTGAATCCTGTTACATAGTCGTCAATTTCCATATATTGTGATATCGGCGGTTGATACTCTAGATCTATTGGCATGTTGCATTCTCTGCCGTACATTAGCTTGAAGGGACTCATTTTTGTTGCTGAATGTATTGACATTCTATATGCCATGAGACATAGATTTATATATCTATCCCAATCCTTTTGGTGTTTGCTTATGTAATTTGACGTCATTTCTATTAGGATGCCATTGAATCTCTCTGTTTGCCCGTTTGTTTGTGGATGGTATCGCAAAGTCCTTAATTTCGCGATTCTAAAGTAATTCGTTACTTCTTCTATAATTTCGCTCATGAAATTTGTTCCTTGGTCTGTTAGTATTTGTTTGGGTGTTCCGTATCTGCAACATATTTCCTCCACTAGTATCCTCGCTATTGTTCTGGCCTTCTGGTCTGGTATTGCGAATACTTCTGAGAATTTAGTTAGGTAGTCCGTTACTACTAGTATATAGATGTTTCCGTCTTTGGTTTCCGGCAGTGGTCCTACTACGTCCATTGCAATCATCGTCATAGGTTCTGATGGGATTGGCATTAATTTTAGTGGTGCCTTACTCCTGTGCTTTTTCTGGTTGCACAAGTCAAACAATTATTTATCCATCCCTTTACTTCTTCTCCAATGTTTGGCCAATAATAATTTTCGCGCAGTCTTGCTTCCGCCTTCTTTGCGGACATATGTCCTCCAAGTTTTCCGTCATGATATTGCATTAGTACTTCCTTTCGTCTACTTTCTGGTAAGCACATGAGCCGTTTTTCGCCATCCATTAGTAATAACCATCATTTCTCCATAGTGTATCTATGTCTATGTTTTTCCATGTGTTCTTTTAATTTATTGTTGTTATCGAAGATTTTCATATCGTTGGTTTTCATAAATTCAGTTATCGTTCTTAGTTCCTCGTCATCCTTCTGTTTGTTTCTCAGTTTCGTAAAATTGATGTCTTCTGCGATTATCATGCAGATTCGTCTTACGTCTTGATCCATTAGCTCTTTAAACATGAACCTTGACATGCAATCTGCGTTGGCATTCGCTTTTCCTGACTTGAATTTTATGTGCGGTGAATATTCCTGCAGTTGCATCGCCCGTCTCATTAATCTACTAGAGCAGAGCTTCCCAACCAGTGTGCCGCGGCCCACTGGTGTGCCGTGAAACATTTGCGATGCGCTGTAGGATAAATGTGGATTTTTAAAAATTTTCTTACAAATTATCTATGAAGTTATAAATATTGTTCGACTCATATTATTACTAATATTAAATAATTAACATATTATTATTTTTTTCAATTAAGTATAATAAGTTGAAAATTCAGTAAAGTAAAAAGAAAGTAGGCTCTGCAAGAAATATAATGAGTGAATGAATAGTCACATGTCGATATTCTTTTATTTAGTATTCAGTTTAGTTTTTGCGAACAGTAGTGACCAGTAACGTAAGCTCTTGTTTTATAATATTTAAGTTTAAAGGTAAATATAAAAAGAATTTATTAAATATGTTTAGAAATATGTTTTGATTTTATATATAGGTATTCCAAAGCATTTGTTTAAAACTTTTTCAAAATTGAAATTATCGATAAATTTAATAAAAATATTTTTGTTTTCAAAACCTAACAGAGTTTTTTTTCTATAAATCTGTAGTATATTTTTTTAGTGTGCCGCTATATTTTTACAAAATAGTTACCGTCCCGTAAACTGAAAAACGTTGGGAAGCACTGTACTAGAGGATTCTCTGTGTTGGCCTAACCATACTAATGGTTGATGATCTGTTGTGATATATATCTCATGACTCCATAGTAAGTATTTGAAGTGTTTAATGGCTTGGATTATTGCCAGTGCTTCCCTTTCCGTTACAGAATAATTCTTCTCGTGTTTCTTTAACGTTCGACTGTAATATCCGATGACTCGTTCTCTTTTCTCTTCGTCCCATTGTCCTAGGACTGCTCCAGATGCGTATCCACTTGCATCGGTTGCCAGTAAGAACGGTTTCTTAAAATCCGGATGTACTAGTATTGGTGCTGATATCAATTTAACTCTGAGGGTTTCAAATGCTGTTTGTTGCTCCTTTTCCAATGTGAATGGGGTATCCTTCTTGGTGAGCTCTTGTATTGGTTTGGCAATAGTTGCATAATTATTGATGAACTTCCGATAATATCCACATAGGCCTAAGAATTCTTGTACTTATGTGACTGTTTTTGGTATTGGCAGTTCTTTATCTTTTCGATGTTCTTTGGGTCTGGTTCCTTGCCTCTTGCCGAAACGATATGTCCTAGGAAAGTGACTTTTTCTTTGGCCCAATCACATTTTGATGGTTTTAGTTTTAATTTCCATTGTCGCAATCGGATAAACACGTTTCGTATGTCCTTTAGGTGTTGTTCGAAGGTGCTAGAATAAATCAATAAATCATCAATATATACCATACACTGTTTAATGCCGTGTGTTACAAAATTCATACACCTCTGGAACGAAGCTGGTGCGTTGGTTAATCCAAAAGGCATTTTCTTGAATTGGTATAAATCTTTTCCTATTGAAAGGCAGTTTTCTCTCGGTCTTTTTCCTTGACCTTTATTTGCCAATAATCATTTTTTAAATCTAGGGACGTAAAATAGGCTGCGTCGTGTAATGTTTGTAACATTTCATTGATATCTGGTAGCGGGTATGTATCTCTTTTGGTTACTGTGTTCCATCTTTCTTCTTTACCATGACTACTGGGAATTGCCATGGCGAGCAACTTGATTCGATTACTCCTGCGTCTAACCTCTTTTGAACTTCTTTTTGAACTGATTTCTGAGCTTCTGCTAATCGATATGGTCGTAACGTTATTGGAGTATCATCTAGCAATGGTATTATGTGTTGCGTTACGTCACTTGTGCCTAGATCTAAGTCAGATGCTGCGAATATATTTTTAAATTCCATTAACAGTTTCTGTAGTTGCTCCTTTTCCTTTTCGTTTAATAGCTGTCAATTGTCCATAATTCTTCCTCCTCTGTTCCTTCGGCTTTTGTCGTTGGAAGTTCGATGTCCATCATTGGAGTTCGTCTCCCTAATTTTTCATTCTCGTAGATCACTTTGTCTTCCTCGTCGAAATTAGTGATGTTGATTGGGATTTCGCTGTTGTCGTTTACATATACTATCTCTCTAGCTAATGGTAGTTCTTTCTTTTTTCTCGTATTTGTGGTTGGGTTCGAAGATCATTTCGCCTCTGGTTTCCTCGTTTACTTTTACATAACAGATCATTTGCGGACGTCCTGGTACTACTATTTTCTCTGAGCATCTTACTTCCGACTTTAACGTGCATATCCTTCCAGTTTTGTCTCTCAGTTCCATTGATCCTAGGTCGATTATTATTTCTTTTAGTAGTTTTGGCATGAAATCTGTCCCGATTATGCAATCTGCGCTTAGTCTCCTGATGACTGCTAAGTAAGTATTGATTTTCACATTTTTATATTCAATTACTGACCAGATTTTACCGATGACTGCTACTGATTCTTTACTGCAGGTTATCACGTCCATGCTCGCTTCTTCGATACATAGCCATAATCTTCCTGGTATTTTGTCCATTTTTATTGCTTAGATGTTTGCTCCGGTATCGATCATTGCCTTTATCTCCACTCAATTTATATTTATCGGTATCGTTAACGTTTGTCCGGCTAACGTTTGTAGCATAGCTATAGTTCGTGTTTCTGCATCTTTATCTACACTTTTCGATCTTCGGCTGGTTCTTGGTATTATTTCGGCCCAGTTTGGTTCATATGGAGTTGGGTATATGTTGCGTAGTGTTGATGGTCTTGGTATTGGCGTATTTCTCTATACGGGTTTTATCGATTTTTCAGGTATTCGTATACCGGTGGTGGGTGATTGTACTGTTTATTTTGTTTCGTCTTCTGGTTTTCCCATTTTGGGGCTTTCCTTGCGTTAGCATCTGCGTTCCTCCCTGGTTGTCGTCGTTGTCACTGTCATCGCTCCTCTCGTTTTTGAAGTCTATCCATCGTTTCTAATTACTTGTTCTCTGTCGTTTTATTCTGGTTCTTTCGGCTTCCATTCTCATTATTGCTTTGAATTTTCGTCCAACTTCTTCGTTAGTACCATTCATTCTGGTTAAAATTCCTACCAGTCTCTTTATTTTATGGATATCTATCGAATGTCCATGTAATACCATTGTCTTAGCTAAGAAGGGTAAAAATCCAATAACCATCTTCCAGTTTATTTTCCTTTCTCTTTTATATATATCGAAGCATGCCAACATCTGTGTTAGGATCACTCTCACAATTTGGATGATGAGTATAATTCCTAGGATTCCTGCCATCATTTGTCCGAAGATTAAGAATCTTCCCCACATTGCTTTCATCATATTTGCTGTGGCATGCTGAAAATGATCTGGTGATAATAGTAGTTCGTAGTTCGGTTTTTTTCCATAGTTATTTCCTCCCGTTATCGTCACGATATTTGACAGTATTGCTTGTCTTTGTGCTGGGAATAATAAATGTTCTCGAGCGCGTTCTAGATCCTTTGTTTGATATATTCCACTCCGTGATACACCTACTGGTTTAAATTCTGCTTCACTGGCCAATTCTGTGAGTCCAAATACTCTTAGTGAGGCTACTATTACTCGAGTTGGGAATCGCAACCAACTTCCATCTCCTGTTTCAAACAGTGGTCCGTATACATTGCTGCAACTGAACATATTAGATACGAATTTGGCTGGGTTTATCATCCTTGTTACCGGTTGAGCGAATCTGATTTTCCCTTTGTATACAATTTCCAATTCGTTTATACATTTGTCTCTGGGAATCGTTGAGTTTTCGGGTAGTCTTGCAATTGTCTTTTCGCATTTATAAGTATACATTAGTTCACCTACGATTCTTCCGAAGTAGTGGGATGTGTCACATCCAGCACATGTCACATTCAGCACAGTACCCCCCGGCTGAGAGAAAATTTTTCTAAGTCCAAAAGTCCAAAAAATTTTAAGACAAAGACAATGACTCATGTAAGGTCATTCAAACAGAGACCATGAGTCATTCAAGGTCATTGGATGACTCATCATATTTTCAAGGTCATTTATACAAAGACCATGACTCATTCAAGGTCATTGGATGACTCATCATATTCCAAGGTCATTTAAACAAAAACCATGACTCATCATATGATCATCATATTTTCAAGGTCATTTAAACAAAGACCATGACTCATTCAAGGTCATTGGATGACTCATCATATTTTCAAGGTCATTTATACAAAGAACATGACTCATTCAAGGTCATTGGACGACTCATCATATTTCCAAGGTCATTTAAACAAAAAACCATGACTCATTCAAGGTCATTGGATGACTCATCATATTTTCAAGGTCATTTAAACAAAGACCATGACTCATCATATTTTTTCAAGGTCATTCAAATTTTCTCAAGGTCATAGTATTTTTAAACATTTTTAAATTTTAATTTACTACTTATTTTATTTTTTTTTATAAGTAGAATATTTTTGTTAATTTATTTTTATTATTATTTTATAAATATTATTATTATTTTTATTATTATTTAATAAATATTATTATTAATATTATATAATAAAAAACGAAGACATATTCAACTAATTTATTATAAAGAGATAATTCTACTATAGTAGTATTGTCGAAGAGCTTTATTCAAAGCCCATTCCACATACTTCCGATATCGGGCAGCGCAGCAATGACATCCATCACCACAGGGGTATTCAGGTTCCATATCTTTTGACAAATTGTTTTGTTCGATATCCCATAGAAACTCATCGATTACAGTAAATATCCATATTGATGTATGATTGAATCTCAAGTCTGGAATTATTGATGCTGGCTTATCCATGATTCTATGTATTTCTGGATAATAGAATTCCAGACGTTCTTTAATAACTTTAAAATAATCATCTAAAAAAAAAACAAGTAATAATAATAGTAACAATAAATTACCAAAATGTTTAATTTCATTCATAGCTTGAACTGCGCTCGGTACAACTATTTTAATGATAAAATTGAAATAACAATTACTTTTATACTAATTTAGACCAATGAAAAGTTAAACACACAAATCTTTAGCTATAAACAATAAATATTAATTTATATAGATTTGAAAAAATGATTAAAGAAATTTTAATAATAATATTAGTTTTTAATATGGTCAACTCAATTGTTGTAACCGTTCAAGGTAAAAATTCAACAAGATGTGTATGTCCTGATACAGCAGTATTGATGGATATTTTGTATATGATAGATAGGCCTAGATATTTGAAAACTCCAGTCAAAAGATTATCTGAAAGAATGAGTAATTTAGAATTCCGATTTGAACATACATATGAGACTTTAAAAAGAGCTAAAAACGAATTATATGATGATATTATATATTTAAATAAGACCATTGGTATTATCAAAAATGAATTAAGAAAATCAATATTCGAATTGAAAGAAAATCGTAAACTTAATGAAAAAATGATGAATCAAGTTCAATATAGTATAAAATTTTATTCTAATAAAACAACGGATCAGTTCAATCGTATAATGAAATTACAACAACCGGTTAACAGTGGTGGCAACAACTTGAAAGAAGTTAACAGTGCCAACAAATCATCATTGCCATTTCCATTATATATTTTTACATATTTTCTTAGTATTGCATGATTCTGATTGGTCGAATATAGTATAAATAAGCTTACACTTTGAAATATTTTTATAAAATGCCAGAAACTAAATTTTTTATAACTTTATTGAATGAGCTGGTCTCTAATAATAGTGAAGAAGATGAAATCATTAAAAACATGAAATTTATGGTAAACCGTACCGAGAAAATCGTTGAAGACATCCCATTCGATTATGAAAAAATTCTCAATTTGCCATCATTGGAGAGAAAGAAGGCATTCCAATCATTATTTAGTTACATGTTCAATGAAAATAATAAATGGATGCGAATAATAGTAGAATTAATGTATATGAAACACATGATATTAAAATCTGGATCCGACTATGAAAATTATTTTCAATGGTCTATAGAGGTATATTACTTTATATTGTTATTAATTTATTATTATTTAGGTGATAGAAACAAAAATTGATCCGTGGGTAGAAACAAACGGTGGATGGACAGCGATTATTCAAGTTGCCGCAGAAGCCAAACGCTCTGATATTTATATCGAAAATTGCAAATTTTTATTAAAACTATTCACTGGAGCATCTGTTTTGTATTTATGTAACAAAGTTTATCGTAGATTTTAATAAATATTTCTTTGTTATTATTATTAATAAAAAACTACATTTTTAAAGATATATTGATTATTACATGTACATTCTTCATCACCACAAGATTCTATCATAATATTTTCTATAACATGATCAATACAATTCTTAAATTCGGTAGGCTCATCTTTAATAATTTCGGTATCTTCTTCAACATTAATAAGTGTATCATCAATAATTTCTTCAGAATCATTAATAATTTCATTATTAATTTCTCCATCATTAACAATTTCAGTATCATCACTCTGACATTCTGAACATGAATCTTCTTTACTCAATGCTTCAACTAGAGTCAACATATCTCTAATTTTTACACCGGTTATTTCTTCGAGTTTATCAAACAAAAAATTTATTAAATATTCTAAAAGAAATTAATTAATTATTTTATATTTTTATATTTTACCTTTTTCAGACATCATTTTAAAACTATTTTAAAACAAATTATAATTTTGTTTATAGAATAACAAAGAAAACATTAATACATTTATTAAACACTAAACACACTATACATTAAAATAATTGTGAAAGTCTAGCAGTAACAATTTTCCAGATTGGAGAAAGCACATCATTTTGATCAGCTTTATACCATTGGATTGTTATTGTTATATACCAGTTTTCCTGTTCTTTGAAACCTATTTCTGTAAATGCATCATAATATCTGGTATATTGACTGGTGAAGAAAGCATTTTCATTGCATTTTAAATTGGAATTAATCTTTTTGAACGTATTATCAATATCCTTGATATCTAACATTGAGAGAGTCCCAGCAAGAGATTGAAATTTAGTTTTATTGAGTTTGACTGGATTTGTCAATTGCATATTGATAGGCTCCTTTAAAAAATACATTTTATAATTGTGGAACATCTGAACTGGTTGGACACTTATTTTCTTGGTCATGTTTGATTTATGATCTTTATAAGGTGGTGACGCACTTTTATACCATTGACAGATAATGATTAACCAATCAGAATCATGCATGATCACAAAGACAATGCATGATAAGTGCATGATAATTGCAAGATAAGTGCGTGACTGGAAAAATATATAAAACTGTATGTGAATTAACTCATTGAGCTTGTATATGATTTTACACATATCATCTATATAAAATGTATTATTATTATTATTATTTTTATTATTATTATTATTATTATTATTATTATTATTATTATTATATTATTATTATTATTATTATTATTACTATACTACTAAAATTATTATCATTATTATTATTATTATTGTTACCACCACCAAAATAAAAATACCAAAATAAAATACAAAAACATTTATTATTATTACCACCACAAAAAAATACCAAAACAAAATAAAATACAAAAACATTTATTATTATTACCAACACTAAAATAAAACTATCAAAACAAAACAAAAATAAAATACCAAACATTTATTTTCTTAAAAGTCTCATTTTTTGCAAATTTCTTATTGAATTTGTAATATTCCATTCCACATAGCGCTGGTACCGGAAATCACAGCAGCTGCAACCCAGAATACAGGGGTATTCTGTTTCCATTTCGTTGACCGTGCAGTTGATTTTGTTATCCCAAAGAGCTTGCTTAATCAGATCGGAAATCTCGATTCTTGTTTCATTGAATATTAGCTGTTGATGCATTGACGGCTCTTGATTCTTCAAAATCTCCTTTATTTGAGGATAATAATAAATAATACGATCGATTATCATTGGGGCATATTTGTCTAAATAAAATATAAAAAATGAAATAAAAATGATAAATTTACCGTATTCAGCGATATTTTTCTTTGGCATCAAATCGTCGGCCCAAGTGGTAGTGGTAAAACTATGTTTGTGTGTAAATTACTGAAATCTAATTTATTTCAAACAAAATTCAACAAGATTTATTGGCATAGGGGTGCAGATGAAGAACATGGATTAACTCAAGATAATTTCTGTAAATTGAAAAACATGAAAATAGTAAAGGGTTTTGATAAAAAAACTGGTCAAGTCGTTTAAGGAAAGGTGATGTCATCATTATTGATGATTTGTATCAGGAAGCTAATAAAGAAAAGGATTTTAATAATTTATTCACAAAAATCAGTAGACATGTTGGTGTTACTGTGATCTTTATTACTCAAAATCTATTTCATTAGGGTGGCGCACATCGAACAAGGAATTTATATGTTCAATATTTAGTTATTTTCAAGAATCCTAGAGATGCAACAGTTATTGATTTTCTTGCTCGACAAGCATACCATAATAATCGTAATTTTCTCATCAGTGCATTTCAAGATGCTACAAAATCACCACATGGATATATATTTCTTGATTTCACACAACAATGCAATGATGATTTACGGGTAAAACCGATGGTATATAAACAAAGTTGAAAACTTTAACATGTAAAAATGTTTATGAAATCCAGGCTTAAAAATATCCGAAAACTTAGACAAAGTATTAAAAAGAAAAACAAAGTTCAACCAAAAACCAGTTATACACCATCTAAAAAACTAATAACCGAGAATTACCCTGCAATGAATCTTATTTCGAAAAACATTATTAAAAAGAGTAAGAAAAAAGTTAAAATTGTAAAAAATCATAGGAGTTTCCCATATTTTAATGCATTGTTAAAGGCTTCGATCATGAAAAGAATGTCTATTTTACAATCATTTCCAACTTTTGTTGTCGATGATTTACTCAAAATTTTATTAAAAGTAGTCAGAGGTAAAATTAAAATCAGTAATTCTAAAAAACTAGTATTGAATAAACATCGTAAGCCTTTGTTATCGCTAGTAAATAATAAAAATCGTCAGCAAATGAGAAAAATCATATATAAACAACAAGGTGGATTTATTGGAGCAATGTTACCATTAGCATTATCATTATTATCACAATAAACGATGGGGCAATCATTACCTAATGTTAAATTAAAATTTAAATCATCTTGTTGTAATGGAGAAGATATGACGAACCCAGAAGACGAGGCAGGTTTCGGTGGAGTGGCAAAGTTAAAGAAAAAAGTCTCAAAGTTGAAAAAGGAAACGCAAAAGTGGTTGTCAGATCAGCTTGCGTACAGTTTAAACAAACCAACGCGGAAAAGATTTCCAACAAGAGCTTATAAGACATTCGGTATTAATGATTTATGGCAAATGGATTTGATGGAGATGATACCGTATTCGAAGATTAACAAGGGTTATAAATATATTTTAACGTGTATTGATGTTTTCAGTCGTTTTGCTCGCGGTGTACCAACAAAGACAAAATCTGCAGAGGAAATATCTAAAGCAATTAACTCAATGTTTAAAAATGGGTATCCAGACGATTTGCAAACCGATTTAGGTATTATTATTATTATTATTATTATTATTATTATTATTATTATTATTATTATTATTATTATTATTATTATTATTATTATTATTATTATTATTATAGGCAAGGAGTTTTACAATAGTAAAGTTAAGCAAATCCTGGATCGTCTCAAAATAAATCATTATTCTGTACATTCTCAATACAAAGCCGCACATGTTGAAAGATTTAACCGGACATTGAGGGATAGATTGAAGAAATATTTCGTGCATCAAGGTAATAAAATATGGATAAATGTATTACCGAAAATAGTTGTTAGTTATAATAATTCATCACATCGAGGTCTGAATGGTTTGAGACCCGTAGATATCAGCTCAAAAACACTAGTACAGTCTAAAAAAGTTACTATTACAAAACCAAAATATAAAGTTGGTGATCACGTTAGAATTAGTAAAATATCTGCTTCACCTTTCATCAAAAATTTCGATAGTAATTGGAGTGATGAGGTATTTCAAATTACTAAAATTAATACTAAACAGAGTCCTGTAATGTATGTTATTAAAGATAGTGATAACAATTTAATACAAGGGAAATTCTATGAACAGGAATTACAAGTTATTTCCAAACCTACAGTGTTCAGAATTCGGAAAATATTGAAAACTAAAATGGTGGGTAAGGATAAACAATACTATGTCAAATGGCATGGATATCAAAAACCCTCATGGATATCATCAAAAGACCTAGTAAAATGAGTTTCTATACAATTTTACAGAGCAATAGTTGCCCACTAATCCATCCGGAAAATCAAGCAAGTAAATTTATGGTTGATCTTCAAAATCCCATTTATTTACATGGAAATTGGGAAGTTGCTTTGCAAGACTTTACATTTGTGTACAATACATTCCCATTTTATAATCATTGTAAAATAAGTTACAAGAAACGTGTACCCAAAACCTGTAGTGGTATTTTCTCAATCAATAATTTTGAACGATATTGTCATATTCCGAATCAAATTTTAGATGAAAATTGTGGTATGTTTTTCAAAGATGGATTGAATGTTAGTTGTGATTATAGTCCATTTACAATAAAGTTTGAAAGTATTGAGGATGCCAAGCGAATGGGTAGTGATAAGCTTAGCATTGTTGTTCCTGGTACTGAATACCTAATACGTTTCAAAACATTTGATGAGAAAAGTGTAACAATCGAAAACATCAAAATATCACTATCATATATTAATGAGGTTGAAGAGACATTTACATTTACTAATGATTTATATATTGAAACACTTGAAGAATTACATAAATATATTTCATTCAATTGTTTACATATATTTAAAACTATTGAATTTGTTAAAGATGGAATATGCAAATTCAGTCTGAATAATAACATTTGTGAAATTACATTTGATAAAAATTTGGCTAATACATTGGGATTAGATAAGCAAACACATAGGGCAAGTGCTTTTGGTGTACGCAAACCAAAAATAATAAAACTTCATAGGCAAATGTTCATATATACTAACATCATCGATCCTATAATTGTTGGTGATTCTTTGGTTCCTCTATTGAAATCTGTTTAGGTTGATAAACATGACCAGGATGAAGTTGTCAATATAAATATCGATAATCCCATGTACTTACCGGTATCAACATCATGTATAAACAATATAGAAATAAATATTCGTGATGATAGCGGTAAATTTATTGAATTTAGTAAAGATACAAAAACTCATTTGACATTACATTTTCGCAAATTAGATGGCCAATAACGATATTATTAGTATGTATAGTGGTAGCCAAAGTGGTGGTGAATTACTGTATTTTATTGGTAAACAGTATGGATTAGGATGGTTGAGAACAATTGGTAGATTTGCACTTCCTATTCTTAAACGCCTTGGTAGTTTTGGTATGAAAACTGCTAAAGATGTGATAATTAATGAGCAGAAAATATTACCATCGCTGAAATCAAATGCATTATCCGAGTTAGGGAAAGTTCTACCTAGTGTTGCAGGTATGTTTCAAAAACCCGAGGCACCAGCACCAGCTCAAAAACGTAAAAGACCTCATAAACATATAAACAAACGAATGAAAGGACATGGAACTATATTTCAAAAATGATTTGTGGTAAATCTGAATTGTGTTTATTTGATAGACCATCTCCCCAAGCAGTAATTGAAATGGGGGCCTTTGAAGAGGTATTCCCGATGAATTCTATTATGGATAGTAAAACCGATATTGAATTTTATATTAACGGTTCCCAAACTGAATATTTAGATTTGAATGATACATTGTTAACTGTTCAGATCAAAGTTGTAGATAAAGATAGAAAACCGTTGGGTGAACCTAGTGATGTAATACCAAACAATTTCTTGTTTCATACACTTTTTAAAGATGCAGTTCTCGGATTTAATAATATCAAGATTGAGGGTGGTAACAGTACATATATTCACAAAGCTCTAATAGAAACTATTATAAATTACAATAGCGATACTAAAAATACATGTTTTAACTCCTATGGGTTATGGTAGTGATGATGATAGGAAAAAGTGGATTAAAGGTTCGAAATTATTTACAATGTGCTCATCATTACAACTCGATTTTATGGATCAACCGAAATATTTACTCCCAGGTGTTAATGTACACATTAGATTGAAAAGATCTGATTCGGCATTATCATTAAAAAGTACTAGCACAGCACCAATTCTTCAATTAGTTGATGCAAAATTATTGGTGAGAAGAGTTCGGGTTGAGCCTTCTGTATTAGCCGGTCATCAATTGGGGCTTAATTCTAAGCATGCAATATATCCATTGAAAACAAAGGAAATTGTTCAATTTGCAATTGCTAAGGGTTCAGCTTCTTTCTATAAGGAACAAATATTTGGAGATAGAAGAATGCCCAACTTTATATTGGTAACATTTCAATTTTCAAAAATTTTGGAGTAACATCGCTAACTTTATCGAAAAATAGTGATTATAGAGAAACATATACTCAAGATTTCGAAAATGATAATTATTGTGCTACATATATGCAGAGTTTAGTGAGAAATAAGGGTTATTTGGATAAAAACCTTAATTGTGGTATAACTCTTGATGATTTAAAAAACAAATATCCATTCTTCACATTTGTTTTGGCACCCGATTTCGATTTAAATCAGAGTCAATTACCTCAAAATGGTAATTTACGATTAGATATAAAGTTTGCTAAAGCTACAACTGAACCGGTACATGTTGTAATATATGGCGTATTTGAAAATGAGGTTCAAATAACTGCAAACAGAACAGTACTAGTTTGAACAGAGTTCAAACATTGTTGGTTTGAACGACCATTAATGGTTTGAAAATGTTGGTTTGAGTGGTATAAATGTATAGATAATTTATGATAATTTGTAATGGAGTAAGTTTTTTATGTAATAGTAATATGATTGATGTAGTTCTGTTCAGGTCTATCGAATTGGAAAACAAATACTAGGACATGAATTTTTAGGGGTATTTCCTCTTGATAAAATTCCATATTTACGTAATAATAAAGCCATAATCGTCAATACTCAATCGTCTCATCTCGGTGGAGAACATTGGTTAGCAATATATAGGAAACCTAGCAAGATATTTGTATTTGATCCTATGGGTTTCTATTATCCGGCTTTAATGGTTTCGAAACTTCAAACAATGGGTAAACCTATTGTGTATAATAAAACTATGTATCAAAAACCATGGACCTTAACATGTGGTCAACATTGTTTAGCTTGGTTATTATCCAAACGATTTGATGTTTAATAAATGTTTTATTGATATTGTTATGTTTTATTGTTATGTTTTAACGAATAATATTTTTATTATTATTATTTTTATTATTATTATTACATGTTTTAATTTTTATTACAAGTTTTATTTTTTATTAATATTATTATTATTATTAATATTATTATTATGTGTTTAATTAAAGATAAGCTAATGCATGATCATCACATGATAAGTGCATGATCACAAAGTCGATGCATGATAAGTGCATGCATACACACTGAAGACTGAATAAAGAAAACACATACAAACAAAAGTATGTATGTGTTTTACAAAGAAGGCATGCCTACACGGTATAGATTGCATGCGTAAAAATCTCTCACCTTTATGTGTGTATTGCTAAAATGTG
This sequence comes from Schmidtea mediterranea, assembly GCA_022537955.1. Taxonomy (NCBI): domain Eukaryota; kingdom Metazoa; phylum Platyhelminthes; order Tricladida; family Dugesiidae; genus Schmidtea; species Schmidtea mediterranea. The sequence goes on from CM039679.1 coordinate 282,841,623, forward strand.
ATTGGCTAAATCCTGAAAATATTATTCTCTTTATAAACATTGACAAATGTAGAATTTGTCACAATTATTTCAAAAATTTCTGAAGCGCTATTTTCAAAAATTTTCAAAAAATGAACAATAATATTTTAAGAAGTATTCTCGAGAATGAAACTGGTAAGGATTTTTTATTAATTTTTAATTTTATTATTATATTTTTCTAGATTGGTATACATTAACAGAAATACAAGATCAGTTAGATCGTAAAAATGATGTTATTATTATCGAAGATGATGGTAAATTTTAATTTTATATATGTTTTATTTATAAATTATTTTAGAAGTTATTTTAATAGAAGATACAATTGTTATCAGCGATAGCGAAGACGATATTATCGAAGATGGTAAATTTTAATTTAATTTTATTATATATTTAAAAAAAAAACTTTAGTTGATTTGGATGCAGATACTCATCATAATGCCCTCGTTTCTGAGGAAGACAAGTATTATTAAAATAATACATCAAATATCAATAATTTATAATAATTTATAATAATTTATAATAATTTATAATAATTTATAATAATTTATAATAATTTATAATAAATTTATAATAAGGATCTATTTATTTCAAAAGTTTTATGATAAATATATTTTTAAATTGATGAAATTTAAAGTATTATTTTAATAATACTTCAAATATCATTAATTTATAATATATTTTAAAAAAGTATTATTACTGAAACATATATTAACATTGAATTATATAGGCATTTTTTATTATAGATCTTACGTAATTGAATTATATATGAATTATATAGGAATTATTTTAATAGATATTTTATATCATATTTAATAGTTTGCAGTGAGCATGCAAATATTATTAGATACTTTATATAGGTTTATTTGTTAGAATTATTAGATATTTTATATCATAGTTAGAATTATTAGTTACTTTATATAGGTTTTTAATTTATTATTTTTATTAGGCACTTTTTATCCGAGATATTGCATCTCATCATTGCAACATAATGAAAGTTGCCATGAAGAAATGAAAAAATATTACCGCCATAGATTTAATGGCATCAACTTTTTTATCTGCGCCATATGCAAAACATCCCAGAACATTAAATATAAAGAATTTTATAGGGAATTTGCGGTTCATTTAAATTCTTTCAAGTCGAGTAAAATAAATATGTTTAAGAAAATTAATAAAAATAACGTCGATATTTTGAATATACTACAAAATAAAAAAACATCCAATAAAAAGAATAAAAGACCTGCTGCACCTATTAAAATTAATATCCCAAATAAAATAATTAAAAAAGAAGTCATCGAAATCAGTGATGATGATGACTCTAATATTATAAATAATATAAATAATGAAAATATTATAAATAATATACCTATTATAAATAATGAAAATACTATAAATAATGAAAATATTATAAATAATATACCTATTATAATTAATGAAAATACTATACCTACTATAAATAATGAAAATATTATAAGTAATATACCTATTATAAATAATATTATACAATTCGGAGGTTCTGTATTAGAGAATGAGCCGAACATTTCAGTAAATTTAAATGGCGCTATCAAAACTTTACGTTTTGATATATCTAACGCGCAACTAATTACAGTAACTTTAACTGAGCGAATCAGTAATAAATTAATTTTTGAGATAAATAAAATGGGGAGCATTAAAATTCGATTCGCGATATTAATTAAATTTGAAAAAGATGGCGAGATCCGTGACAATTATTTTTCGAATAATGCGGAGACATTTTCAGATAACTTTTTAAGCGAAGGGTTAATAAGCTTAATGAAAAAATAGAACAATTCAACCATTTAGGCAGTGGATGGCGTGTTATTAATATTATGGAAATTCACTTTATTTTAACAAAATATGCTCCTATTAATCGTTTGTCTGGACATAAATATATTAAAACCCCTTCTGCATTGAAAAATAAAGGAGCTATAGTAAATATAAAAAACAATGACGACAAGTGCTTCCTTTACTCTATTCTTTATTTATTAAAGAAAGATATAATTGGTGAAAACCCCCAAAGAGTCTCTAAATATACAGAGTTTTTAGACGAATTAGAGTACGATGAGATCATGGATTGTCCCATGAAATTAATAAACATCCCAAAGTTCGAAAAGAAAAATTCGACTTTAAAATTAGCAATAAATGTGTTTTCGTACACACCAACTGTTATAATTGATGAGGTTCCAGATAATTATGTCTTTCACCATCCTCATTTAAGTTTGATCCATAGAAGCAAAGTCACTGACGGAAACCCTATTTATTTATTATTACTTGAAAATAATGATAGATATCATTATACCGCTGTGACCAATATCAACTGGTCAATGAATTGCCATCAAAACCCTGACTGTAACATTCAAATTAGATGTCGTTGGTGTCCACATTGCCTTAATGGGTTTAGATTAGATAATGCATTCAATACACATGTTGCATTATGCGCCAAAAATCAGACTGGCACAACCCTATACACGCTCCCCGTAAATAAAAATTTAGAATTCCTAAATTATTCTAAACATATCACCCCACCTTTTGTGATTTATGCCGATTTTGAATCGGTTTTACCTCCTGATAATAGACATCATCAAATTCACATGCCTATTGCAGCAGGTCTTTTATTAATTAATAATTATACTAACACAAAATCATATTATTACTTTTACGGACTTGATTGCATTCCTGATTTTCTTAAGAAAATTGAGGAAATTGCAACTGAAATTGTTATTCCGTACTATGATTCGGAAGGTGATAAATTGATAGGGCCTATGTCTTTCAGTGAGGTTCGACAGTTTAAATCTTGTTGAACCTGTTATTTATGTAAAAAACCGATTGTAAATCCGGTTAGAGATCATTGCCATTTTACTGGTAATTATCTAGGGGCAGCTTGCCGAAAATGTAATATAGGTCGTAGGATTTATCGGTTACTACCTATAGTCTTTCATAATTTAAGAGGGTATGACCTTCACCATATTTTAAAATATGGTCTCGATCGCTTTCCTTCATGGAATTTAGATATCATACCGACCTCTACAGAAAAATTTATTTCGTTAATTGTTCGCATTAACAAATTGGCTGTTCGCTTTATCGACAGTATGCAATTTGTTAATTGTTCGTTAGCTAAGGCTGTGAAAACGCTAACTTCTCTTCCATTGACTTCGTCTGTCTTTCAAGGTTCTATAGTCGACTGTAAGGGTATTTTTCCGTATAATTTTGCTGTTTCGGAGGAAGTTCTTGAGACTACTTATGAGTTGCCTCCAATTTGGGAGGGCGTAAGTGAAGATGAGTACGATAGGGCACAACTAAACTTGATGTATTCCTCCTTGCGGACTATTTTCAACAATTCCGTGCCAAGGCTATTGTTTACAATGGTCTTGAACCTCTAAACTTTTATGGCATTCCGGGTATGTCATGGGCTTCAGCGCTTATGACATTAACGGAACCAATTGAACTTTTACAGGACATGGAAATGTTCAATTTTTCCGAAGGTGGAATACGGGGTGGGTTAACATTTGTTAACAAACATTACATTGCTGCTTCGGAGGATACAGAATTATTGTACATAGATATAAATAATCTGTATGGTTGGGCTCTCAGCCAAAGTCTTCCTTACACTGATTTTACTTGGGTGTATGATGGTTTGGATGAGGTTTTGAATGAATGTGCGAATGTTGTGGATATTGAAATCCTTTCATATGGATATACTATGGAAGTTGATATCGAAATTCCAGATAATTTACATGATTTTTTAAATGACTTTCCGATTGGACCGGAAAAGATGTGCCCACCAAATTCAAAAGTTGAGAAGTTAATGCTAACGCATTATCCTAAGAAGAACTATGTTCTTCATTGGAGGCTTCTCAGGCTTTATCTTTCTCTCGGGGCTAAGGTTACACATATACATAGAGCTATTAAATACAAGCAAGCTCGTATTTTTAAACATTATATCGATAAAAACACTAACTTGCGTGCAAATGCAGTTAGTGAATTATATAGAGATTTATTTAAATTGTATAACAACAGTCTGTATGGTAAATCTGTTTGAGAACCTTAAAAAGAGGATGAATTTGCGATTATGTAATTCAGCTGAAAAGTTAATTACATATTCGTCAAAACCGGCATTTAGAAAAACAATAGAGATTACTGATGATCTTTTTGCCGCTCATCTTAATAAGGACTCAATATGTTTGGATAGACCTAGTTATATCGGTCAATCAGTTCTAGATTTATCCAAACTACGGATGTACCAGTTACAGTATGTTGAGTTACAAAAATATCGTGATATTTATAATTGTGATATCAATCTAGTAGCGGGTGATACAGATAGCTTCTTTTTGGAGATAAAAAATTTAAAATTAGAAATTTTATTAAAAGCGATGATTTCGGATGATCTGTTAGATACATCAAATTATGATCCTTCTCATCCTTTATATTCTAGACGACTTGACTTGGTTATTGGCAAGTTCAAGGATGAGAGTAAAGGGTTAGGATATAGCGAGTGGGTTTTCTTGCGCCCTAAATGTTATAGCTTGCTAGGAAATAAATCAACAATGCGAGCTAAGGGTGTAAAATTACCGGGTACCGACATTAAACACCAATCATATTTGAATTGTTATAATAACAATACTATTATGTCGGTACCTCAAACTAGGATAGGAGCCCGAAATCACCAGCTGTTCACTTTTAAAAATTCTAAAATAGCATTAAATAATCATGACGATAAGAGAGCTTGGGTAGGGAAAAACTCGAGTTTTGCATATGGTCATTATAGAGGGGTTGATGTCCTTGATGTTGGTGGTAATATAATAATGCCTGAAACCAATCCAGCAGTTCGCAATCAACAATTTGATGAGATATTTGACAATGTTATTGATATTTATTAACTTGTAAATATTCGAAAAATAAAAATTGTGAAAATTTCTCTTTGGTATTTTCATTTGTTATAATTTATTTTTATTTATTTATAATATTTTCATAATCAAATGCCAAGCGTGAAGAAACGTGAAATAAAACTTGATATTTGTTTAATTGTATTATTAATAATTGATTTACTTTTTATGAAGTTGTTGTTTTTTATATATAGTTGTTTTTATATAGATGTTTTTTATATAGTTGTTTTTTATGTATTTGTTTTATATATATATATATATATATATATATATATGTATTATTAATAAAAAGTAATAAAAATAATGATAATAATATTTATAATAATAATAAATAAAAATAATAATAATAAAAAGAATGATAAATAAAACTTGTAATAAAAATTAAAACATGTAATAATAATATTAATAAAAAAAAAAATAATAATAAAAATTATAATCTTAATAAATAAAACTTGTAATAAAAATTAAAACATGTAATAATAATAATAATAATAATAATAATAATAATAATAATAATAATAAAAAGAATAATATTAATAATAAAAAAACTTGTAATAAAATTAAAACATGTAATAATAATATTAATAATAATAATAATAAAAATAATAATATTAATAATAATAATAATAATAATAATAAAAAATAATAATAAAAATAATAATATTAATAATAATAATAATAATAATAAAAATAATAATAAAATAATAATATAATAATATAATAATATTAATAATAAAATAATTGACTTGATTAAAATAAACAATTTAATTTAATAATAATATAATTTAAAAATAAAAAAATATTATTGACTTGATTAAAACAAATAATAATAATATTTATAAAATAATAATAATAAAATAAATTTAGAAAATAAATTCTACTTATAAAAAAAAAATAAATAAAATAAATAGTAAATTAAAATTAAAAAAATGTTTAAAAATAATATGACCTTGAGAAATTTTGAATGACCTTGAAAAAATATGACGAGTCATCCAATGACCTTGAATGAGTCATGGTCTTTGTTTAAACGACATTGAAAAATATGATGACTCATTCAATGACCTTGGATGAGTCATGGTCTTTGTTTAAACGACATTGAAAAATATGACGAGTCATCCAATGACCTTGAATGAGTCATGGTCTTTGTTTCAATGACCTTGAATGAGTCATTGTCTTTGTCTTAAAATTTTTTTGTACTTTTGGACTTAGAAAAATTTTCTCTCAGCCGGGGGAGGGGTACTGTGCTGGATGTGACATGTGCTGGATGTGACACATCCCACTACTTTCCGAAATATCCTTCTTGGAGTGGTAGCAATGGAATTGCATTGTCGGGATTGGTAATGGCCATAGCTAACTTAGTTTTTAGTATTTCTCTATTTAGGATACAGTCATTTTTTATTAAATCGTAATATATTTTCTCCATTGATGCTAGGCCTCTGTGATATAAGAAATCCATTTTGTTATTCATGTAGAGGTACAGCTTTATATCCTTTGGGTTATTTGCGCTTTTGCACTTGGTATTGTTGTTCTAGATAGGAATATTCCTTTGTAATTTGTGCCAATTACCATTTCATCACACTTACTCACCATTTGTCCTTTTATAAATCTCATTCCTATCGTACTGTCAGTTGAGATTACCACTGTTGGCGTGATTTCTGATGATTGTAGTGATGATTACGTTCATTCCTTTTCTGGCTGTTCTTGGATCACTTGCGTTGATTATTGTCTCGAATTCCGTCAGTAATTCCTTTAACTTTGTTTGCATCATATCCGTTTGGTCATCCCCACTTACTAAATTTATGAAAGCCTGCCATCCGCCTTGAGTTAAGATGAACGGTTCGATTACTTTCCTGATAAAGTCTGTTATCGCGAATTCATATACATTTGGGTTATACTTGGGTGTTCGTTTTCTATAGATCGCTATTGTATTATACATCAAGTAGGCCATTCCTACCAAATATCTATTTGGGTCTTCTGATCGTTTTGTTAGATGATTTATTATTAACAGTAATTTTTCCGGATCTTTGGTTGTGGTTCGTACTTTGTTGTCCATGATCTTGGTTATTATTGGCTTTATTGCTGCCCAGAGCTGTTTTGCATCTGCCCCGATATTACTGAGTTTCAAGTTTCTCTTTATTTCTGGATTTGCTAGTCCCAGCATTTCGGCTATTAGTCTATTGATCCACTTTGCTCCTTGTACTTGATTCTTTAATTTTCCTTGTAACTGCTTTGTTACTTGGCTAAGTTTGTTTAATTTCGTTGTTAGTTGATCCATCAGCATTTGTTCTTTGGTTTTCCTTTCTGTTGCTGGTTTGTCTGTTTTCGGTCGTCCTCTTGGTTTCTTTTCCCTTGCCGTACCCGTTTCCTTTCGTTTGGATTGTTCGTCTGTTGTATCTCTTGACGTGGTAGCTCCTCGTTCTTTTATCCAGTTATCCCATTCGTCTCCTGTTGAGTTTCTGCGTCTTCTTTCTTTCTTTCTTTTTTCTTCTTCTGTACCCGGTTCTATTGTTTCGACTGGTTGTCTTTGCACACACACGAGTTTGTCTAGTTCGTCTGTTGTCATATCATTTTCGTTATCTGTGATAAATAGATCCCTAGATTCTGGAATTCTCTTTGTTGCTTCCTCGTTTACAATGTCGTTGAGGTCATTTAATATCTCTTCATCTCCTGTCGTGATGACAATTACTTCATCCGCTACAGGTGGGATTTCAGGTGTATTTAGACTTTCCTGTCGTCCTATTGGTGTTTTCGTTTTAATTTCCCTTTTGTTGAGTTCTCTACTTGCGATTTTGGTTACTGTTAATACATTTATTACTCCTAATTGTAACGGTGTAACTCCGATTTCGAGGTCGTCGTCTAAGGATCGTCCTTCATGTTGTAAATGAAATGGAAATTTATATGGTATTCTCTTTTTTACTTCACTTACCTTGGCTGTGATGTAGAAGTCTTTTTCTATTGGTTCGAAATCTGGTGTCATGATTTTCAAGCTGTACTTTTCTATTGTTTCAGCTGCCCATTCGGCATGTTTCCACTTTCTTATGATTTCTCTAAATTGTTCGGGGTACCATACATAGATTCTTCTGTATTCTTCTATCTCCTTTACGGTATTTCGTAGATTTTCTATTCTGTTGCATGATTCAATTATCAATTTTGCTAGATTGGTTACTGTTCGTCTTTGATTCTTGGCGCCTGTTCGATCGTGATACATATCGTGTCGTTTTTCACAAATTGTGATGTTTCTCCGGTTATGCTATTTTTAAGTAGGAATTATGGTACTCCCCCTGCTACATTTTCTGTGGATCTTGGTTTCTTGCTTATTGCCGATCTTGGTTCCACTCCTAATTGGTCGTTCTTCCCAATGTCCGGGTTTAGCTATCGATTAAATGACCATTCTAGTTTTCCGTCGTATCTTCTCCTTGCTAGAAGGAAGAATACAGATAAATATTTTCCTTTTGCTACTCCATCTCCGTTTGGATATATTCTCAACTTCACACGGTATCCTCCAATTTCCGTATAGAACTGATGACTTGTTAGGCTAGTGATTTTTCCTTCTGCAGCCGATTTTACTTTTTCTGCCCATCCACTTATTTTCCATGTATATGGTGCTAATCGGGGGCTCGATCGTTTATTTCTTCATCTTCCTCTGGTTGCCACTCAATTTCGTTTATCATTTCTTCTGGTAAATCTTCATATGGACCATCTTCGTATAGTTCCAAGGTTAGTTCGTTGGCGGCCTCTTCTGGTGCTTCTCCTGGAATGTATTTTATCCATTTGAGTTCGGTTTTTTACGTTTTCCACTCCTATTCTTTCTCATCTTTGTCGTGCACCTTTTTCCATGGTGTCGATCGACAACATGAATCGTCGATTGGTTGTAATTTTGTGTTCAGCTTGGCATCTTGTCTCCATACTTGATATATCGTAAGTATTCGGTCCATTTTTATTTTCATTTCCTCCTGAAATTCTCGGATCTGCTGTTCCTTTTTCGTCGTATTTTTCCTTTCTGTTTTGTCCATGGCTATGATGTTGATAGTTTGCCCATCTTCCCATATACCTAATTCGTATATTGAGGTTCGTTCTAGTGGTCCGATTTGTCGTTTGTGTTACATTATTACCACGTCTTCCACCATTCCGTCATCACTGTTTTCTATTATTGGTTGGATGATTTCTTGGTTAATTCGTCGAGATAGTTCGTGTATTTGACAATCGGGATCCACTAATATTTCTTTTGTTTCATCATTGGGTAATTTTATCTTTATCTTTATCGGTTCGTCTCCTCTCATATCACTTTGATGTTCTCCGTATTTGGCTATCAGCTCATCCGTTCTTTCGTTATCGAATCTCATGATATCTGTGTCTCTTACATTTTCTACAAACATTTTCATTGATATCGGTCTAGTTAGAGATAATCTTTTAATGTATTTTCTTGCTTGGTCTATGGCTTGTTCCGTCATTTTAATTTTATTCTGCCTCATTATTTTATGTTTTTCTTTTTCCAATCCTGGTTGTATTTCTTTGGTGTATATCATTTGAATTTTTTGCCATATTTCTGCTGTCGTTTCTTCGATTTCATCATTATAATGTTACTACATTTATTCCATCTGACCATATTAGTGCATCTGCAAGATGTATGTCCCACTTTATTTTCTTTCCCCTGTAATATAGTGGTCTATTCTTGTAGCTGGCTCCTAGTTTTTCTATTACCCATTCGTATAATTCGTTTGTACTTTCGCCTCTTGTTGCTATTATTTGTCTAGGTATCTTTGGATGATCGATAACCACTTGATATTCCGTTCTATCATATTCCTTCAAGTTCTCTTGATATCCTTTTATTATATCCCTCCATGACGCTGTAAATGTACCATTATTTTGTTGGTATCCTTTCGCAATTAGTTTCATTACTCTGCTGTATGTGGTTGTATCCTTGAGGTTTATAAACATCTGGTTTCGATCTACCTCTTCTACTATCTCATTGATTTCTTTTAATATTTCTGTTTCATCCTCTCTTGGTACATTCGTCTCCATTTCTTCTATTTCTGATTTCAGTTCATCTTTATTTGGTTTATTTTCTTCACATGATTGGAATATTTCTCCTCCCAGACTGCTTATTTCACTTTCGTCTTCGTCTGCTTGATCGTCTGGTATTCGTCTTAGCATATTGATATGTGGTCGTTCTTCTTCTTCTGTTGTCTTTGTTGGTCCTTTTGTTTGAAACCATATTTCTTTTATTTTGTTCTCGATTTGTTCCTCACTCCAATTTGGTTCCTCTTTTCTGATTCTTGCTTCTATTTTTTGTAGTAATATCCTCTGGATTCGATTTTTTGTTATTATTGGTTCTGATACCTTCCTTTCTCTTTTTTGTTTGGCGTTGGTGCTTCTTGAGCATCCCTTTGCTGTTCTAAACCTGGCTCTTGTTCTATCTCTTTAACTCCTTCTCTCATTTTGTGTAATAGTGTTTTCTTTGCTAATATTTCTATTTTCTGCTCTAACGCTTGTTCTAGTTCTATTCTCTTTATTCCTTCGTCCAATTTCTATATTAGTTTCTTCTTTTTTAATTGGTCCTTTTCTTGTTTCAGTGTTTCTTTTTTCTTCCTTAGTTGATCTTTTTCTTGTTCTAGAGCTTCTTCTTGTTCCATTTTTTTAAGTGCGTTATCTAATTTTTGAACTAATGCTTCTATCGTGAGTAATTCCATTTCATGCATTAGCGTTATTTCATTTTGCTCTTCCGGTGTCACTGCTTCCATCTGTTTTGTTTCTTGAGTTTCGATTTCATCAGGTTTCTTCAGGTTTGTCGCTTCATTTTGCTGTCGACGTCTTTGTTTTTCATCTTCTCCAAATTCCTTGATTGCTTCAATTTTCTCCATTTTGTTTAATTCGTTTGTCTTCTCGTTGATTATCATATCTCCTCCCCCTTCGTTCTCAACACACTGCTCCGCAGTGTGGGTTTCCTCTGGGGTTTCCATTCTCATCATATTGATTCTTCGCGGTGTTTGTTTTCTATTTCCCCATCTTTGTTGAATTTCCTGGGCTTCTTCTGTTTGCAATCTTTGCCATTCGGCTTGTTGCTGTTCTTGGTATTCTTTTGTCCGTCTTTCCTGAATCTCCTCATTGCTTCTCATTACGTTAATTCGTTGCTGTTGGATATTGGCGGGCATCTGTTGCATCACCTCCTTCAATTCCATAGGCATTCGTTGTAATGTTTCTCGTAGCATGTCTATTTCTTGTATAACGTTAATCTGTGGGTTTTTCGTAGGATTGTTCGTTCTTTGTTGGTTTGATTCTCTTCTCATGTTGCATCGTTTTGCGATGTGTCCTTTCTGGCCGCAAGTGTAGCATGCCCTGTTTTCCAATTGCCCGCATATTCTCTCGGTATGTCATCTCCTACCACATTTTTGACAGGTATAGTTTCGATAGCATTCTTACGCTCGATGTCCAGTTCGTTGGCACGTGGCACATGTCTCGTTTGCGTTTGGATTATTTCTGAAATTATTATTATAACTTACCTGGTTATTACCTCCATTTTCAGGATTCCTCGTTGGTCGTGGTTTGAAAATTTGTTGCGCTCTTGGGATGAATTGGTTCATTGCCGGATTTGTGCTGTTGTTTGGCTTGTTTGTGCTTGTCATTGGAGTCGTTGGTTCCGTGGCCATTTTTGCTACTTGATATCCCAATCCTAGATGTGCCTCGCATCGGTTTGTGATTGCTACTGCATTGTTTAACGTTTCAGGTGCCAAACATCCAAGGTTGGCTCGTATATCTTCTCTTTTGATTCCTCTTATGAAGACATCCACCATTTTATCTTCAGGTACGTCTTTATCTCCGAAGGCTTATTTGCATAACTTTTTTAGCTCGCATGCGTATACTGCATTGGATTCGTCACGTCTTTGTTTCCTGTGTAAGAAGTCTAATATCTTCCTATTCCTTTTTTTCTCTATTCCGAATATTTTCACTAAGAATTCCTTTATCTCTGTCCATGTTATTAATTTCTTTGCATCACTTGCCTCTTCCACAAATTCATCTTGTGCGCTCCCTTTCAAATATAGGGGTAGTCGCTCTCTTACTTTTTGGTCTGACCAATAGCAAATGGTCTTGTACACCTCGAATTCTTTTATAAATGTGTCCAATTTGTTGAGGTTGCCGTCGAAAGGATCTCCTCTAAACTTTTCTCTAAAGTCTCCCATTACTGCTGGGTCTGAGTTTGAATTTGTCGACATCTTTGGAATAACGCTTTGGTTTTCTTCTACTTCTTCTTCGTTTTCTGATTCTAATATTGCTAAGGGAATCGCTGTAATAATTATTCTGCTTTCTTGGATGCTGCTGAATTCGAAATTGTTTAATCCGATTTCCGATTCTGTTCCTGTTATTGCTACGGTTGATGCTCCTGTATGGATGCTTTTGTTGCTTATTGCTTTTCGCTTTTCGTCTTCTTCTAATAGGCTCTTTTCTCTTTTCTTTTTGGTTTGGCTTCTCGTATTATATATAATATTCTCAATGGTTACGGTTATCCGTTTGCTTGACTATGTCGTATCGTTATCAATTTCGATTTATTGGCTGTCCTCTTCTGCTTTGATTGCTCTGAAATTGCTTTGGATTGCTTTGCGATCGTTCTGAGACTGCTTTGACGTTTATTCTTAAAATAAATAACACTTCCAGTATTTTATACTTTATACAAATTTCCTCTTCCTTTTACTTTACTTTATACGTTATTATCCCTGGTTCTCGTTTTTCGCAGTGGTCATTCTCATCTACTTTACCCCCCATCATTTTAAGTCCATTTTTAATTATCTATACCTCGTAATAATTATCTATCAGTCTCGTATCAATTATTTATATCGTCATATCAATTATCTATGTAGTCGCATCAATTATCTATACTTTATCAAATAAAATTACTGCAGTCCTACTATCATTCAATCTGTTAATAATTTTTCTTAAGTCTCCCTGATCTGAAAATCGTTTGCCTAATCCTTAGTCGCTGGCGCTCTATGGGCCTTTATCTAAATCTTTTTATCTTTTTACTCACGTTATGGCCTTAAATTTCTCGTTTCATCTGGCACTCTATGGGCCTTTATAACTTATCCTCTTTATTGACTCTCAATAGCCTTCTATTTAATCGGAGTTGAGTTTTCATCAGTGACTTGTCGGGTAACTTGTCCGATAGACAAGCTTGAGGCCTCACACTGACTCTCAATCCATGGCGTCTTTTGTATAGCGCATTTGTCCGGTTACGCTTACCTCACCGCCATTCGAATATCCGGCACTCGGTGTGGGATCCGGGTTTTTGTACCGAACTCCTCGCTGGGTTAATACTGAAAAATCATTCCCTCAGTACTCGGTGTGGGATCCGGGTTGTGTACCTCGGAGAATATAAAAGTATGGAAATGTCTCAATCAAGCTCCAAAAGCGGTTTACTTGATTTCCCAAATAGTGAAAAGAAAAGGAAAAAATTTATTTATTCCCCTTAATTTTATGGATTTCCCCCCAGTTTAATTCCTGTTTATTCTCATTGTTTACTTTTACTCCCTCTACTTACCCCATTTTTATTTATCCCATTATTTACCCTTTAATTATATGTCGTTTGTTTATATTTTTTTCCTATGAGTTGTGTTATCATTTGGGTGCTATCACTCTGGTCATTTGTTTTCTCCCGTCTTGCTTTTGGTTTCATTTAGCTTTTCTAGTTGGGGCATCTTAGCTGTGAACTGTACTATCGGATTATTAATACTAGTGATTGTTCTGTCTGACCCTGTTAATTCTCAAACGATGTGCGAGTATTGATTTACCTGATTGCTGTTATGTGAATCTGTAAAGTGTTATGAATTTATGCCTTATGAATTATGGTCACGGTGATTTTATGAATTGAATTTATGGAATGTTCATAATGGTTTCTTGAATTCTTGTAGTTAAGTCGTTCGTTTTCCATTGTTCTTTTCCACCCTGATTTATTAAGTTCCATTCGTTAAGTTCGCTTCTTGTTTATTCGTTATCTGTTTGTTTGTCATCTGTTATTTCAAACATGTAGTTTGCTAGTCATTTGTTTCTTTAACATATCTTTTGTAGTCAAGTTATTCGTTTCCCATTTTCTTTGTTTCTATTCTTATTCATCCGTCATTTTCATTTATTGTCTCTCTGGGGTTCGGTGAGATTTCGACCCGTCATCTCCTTGTTTGATAATCAGGTTTGCGTCTTGTGCTCTTTTATCGTTTGCCAAAAAAAAATCATTTCGATCCGGGCTGAGCCCCCAAATTTACTCTAGTCATTTGTTTCATCGAACTGTTTTCTTATTTTTGTAGATAATTCGATCGTTTTTTTCATTGTTTATTGTATCGTAGATAAGTCGATCGTTTTCCATCATTTCCATTCTTTAGTTCATCATCTCTTACTTTATATTTTAAATTTCACTAAAATTAAAACCTACCTACGCAAAGTAATTTAAGCATAAGGAATTTACATACCACATCAATCCACAACATACATTAATTTAATTAATATTTATTTATTTATTTATTTTATGAATTAATTTAATTATATTCTGTTGGGCCAGGACTGAATTTTGTTTATATGAATTGAAAATAGGACCCAAATACAATATGGTGATTTAAAATCAGACCCATAAAACATCAAATAAACCACCTTAAAATGCGAGAAAGATACAATTAATAGATCGACACGAAATTAACCTAAAAAATAACAGAATAACACAAAGATTTGACTGAAAAATGGAAAAACAAAAATTAATGAATAAAATTGAATTAAAATAGAATATATTTGGTTGAAAAAATCCAATTAAAAATTTAAGAAACAAATTGTCAAATTAAATTAAGAAAATAATAAAAATTAAAGTTAGATAGCACAAATAATTTCAAGGTCAAATTTTGTTTTATCGCACTAAAATTAACGCGCAAGGTTAGGGTCACAGAACAGGTATATATACCAATTCATTTTGCAGAATTAAACACTTGTGAGGGATAACTTTTTCTCGTAAAAAAACTCTTACGTTTTTTATCTGAAAAAACAGTATTGTATCACAAGCGTCCGGAACCGTCTCGAACTATAAATAAATAAATAACAATGCCAAAAAAACATTCGAATAGCACCGGGCAGAAATCTGAAGCTGATGACATGGAACCAATGAACTGCAATTCCAACTTAATCTCTGAAATGAATAGGCTATTTCAATCGTTCATCAATCAAGTTATGGAAAAAAATACGGTTCAAAATAATAACAGGAAATCCAGATCAAAATCAATTTCTAGACCTAACTCCAAAGATAATCAAAAATAAAAAATAATTCCAAAAAATAAAAATAATAAAAAAGGATTTAAAATCGAAAATCACCTCCGTAATGATAAGAATTTCAATGATTTAAAAGAATGTTTTTACAATCATGAGAAATTTTATAAAAATCTTGAAACCTGCGATTTAAATGAGCTCATCTTTAAAATATTTTTACTAAAAGTAAAAATTAATAAATTTGAATTTAAAATCTCAGAATTTAAAAATTTAAAAATCGAGAAAAAAGAAAACAAGATGATGAAGAATATTGAAGATAAAACAACGAATTCTAATAATCATGTTAATTTTAGAAATTTAAAAAAAAATGATGATGTTGAGAATAAAACGAAATTAAATCCAGAAAATCAAAATACAGAAATTTTAAATAAAGATAAAACTAAAAATTTAAAAAGTTTTAAAAATGTGTTAATTAATGGGAAAAATAAAGAACTGAAAAATAATAAAAAAGATTTAAATAATGAAAAAGTTAAAAATAACGAATTAACACAGAAAAACCTCTCGAAAATAATTAACCTCGAAAAAATCCGAAAATGGACAAATGATTTCTTTAATAACCTGACCTGGAAATTTCACAAAAATATTGATGTACCAGAAACTATGGAAACAAATACCAATCTCTTCAATTACCTACTAATCAAATTTCAACTCATGCAAACCAAAAACTTAACTCCATCAAGAACAATCATTGAAATCAAGGAAGAAGTTTCCGAAAATGATATTAAAGAAATGATTGATAAATATTTCAACTTATTTAATAATGAAATATTTTTAAATTTTAAAAATCGTTTTGAAAATTTGAATTATGAATCTTTTATAAAAGATTTTTTATATATAATTCATCTAAAAATCAAAACGTTTTTAAATTTGTTTAAATATCTAAACCAATCAAATCTTATAAATAACAATGCCAAAAAAATTTTTCGCGCGCATCAGGCGCGCGAAACTAATGGACGCAGCTCGTCGACCTTCGGTCGACTCGCAAAAAATCATGTCATCAAGGAAGGAACTGTTACTACTTTACACAGCTCGTCGACCTGGGGTCGACTCACTGATCATCCTGATACTGACCAATGGGAACCAGCAACTACGAGAAATCCACCAAGCCCGAACTTACTACCAATAAGCCAAATCGTAAAGAACATATCATCTATCCAGAAACCTGACACTACTCATTGGATCAGATCAACCAACTCTTTTGTAAACAATATTAAATCCATCAAAATTAAGCCAAAACTTACTTCAAAAAATGAAAATCATTTTGGTCCATTAATAAATTTCTCTGAAGATATAAATGATGAAACTAAACCACTAAAAATAAAAACCACATCTATTGAAATAAAAATGGATCTTGAGGATACCCCTAAGCATATAACTGAAGAACGAACAAAGATAACATCTACTTTAACGAATGTGGATCTAGATGCACCGGTAACAAAGATAAGTGCACAAACATCTAGCAACACGAACGATTCTATATCATACTCTCCATTACCGACGGCTGAGCAACTCCCCAAAACTCCAATCTCGCCAATCTCAAAAACCATCACTACCGAAATTTGCGATATTACAGAAACCCCTTACCCAATACCACTAATCAATATTGATTTGAATGAAATATTAGACAACATAGAAACTAATATGGAATCTGATGTTATCAATAGTATATCGGACCACGAATCTGAGATTGATAATGATAATAATATAAAAAATAATACTCGAGAATCTGACATTGACCTTTTCTCCCAATCAATATATGAGAATAACCAAATTAATATAACGCAGAAGAACAACCAGACAAGAAGTATTACACCTGAAAACGCCTTCAATATCATGACGAAAGCATCCGAAAAAAATACTATTAAGAAAATACTTAATGTGAAAAAGAATGTGATTGCTGCACTGCCTCCCATACTACCAATGAAAACGAAACCTGATTCTACTCTGAATTGTCAAGCTGAAGATAAGGAAAATCTCATTGTATATCGTTTTGGAAGTAAGGGAAAGTTCTCATGCAATAGTACACACAAATCTCAAGAATGCGGTGAGATTGGAGTATATGACTATGACGCATTAGTTGAACATGCAGAATCTAACCATACAATACAATTCAATGAGCAAAGCTATGTAGATTGTCACTCGTGTCACCCTAAAAAAGGCAAAGACAACAATACACCTGTTCCAGTCAAATATGCTGATTTCTTCAATCACGCCGAAGCACACGGACACATAATAACGACTGCAGCTACTGACAAAATGAAGACTTATCTACGATTAACAAAAGAAAACCAACTATACTGATCTCACCGTAACAGCAACCGAAAGTCGAAGTGCAATGAGATATTTAACCTTGATTCAGACTTATCTGACATAATAGAGCATATGAAATCTCATCCCAAATACAGTTTTGATTCAAACAAAAGCATTCAATGCTACTGCGGTATCTGGAAGCCTTTCACCAACCTCATTGAACATATCAAGACAGTGCACTTAAAAGAATTCATTAATTCAATATCAGACAGTAAAACTATCAAAATGGATATTAATACCAATATTACACCTATAAACCTTGATATGATACTTGGGACTGATGAAACTCAAAACATTCCTGACGAAGAGGCAATTAAGCCCAGAAGCCTTCCAGAGAACCTTGCCTTCAACCGTGATATCGAAAAAGAACTATCTTGATGGTCGCAGCACTTGGTCAAAGCATACATTTTCTCACATGCTATTAAATCATCAACCATCTTCATCAATCCTTATACCTGCAATGCTTTGATCCAGTGCAACTACAAGATTTTCTTTGAAACTTTCCCTTTCAAAGACTTTGCCAGATGGAACGAGATAATCCTGCCAATACACCACAACTCTTCTTCTTGGTCATTCTTTTTCTTAAACAAGAGAAAGCGAATTGCATTAATTATAGATCCATCAGCTGATGATAGCCACACCATGCACTTCGAACTGGCAACGGATATCCTCAAAACCATACTAAATGTACATAATATTTTTGATGATCTACATTTCTCACTTACTGAGATGGAATATCCTATATGCCATGAAGCAAACCTGTCTGCTTTTTATGTATGCCACTTTCTAAAATGTCTAATGTCAGATATACCTATTGACATTCCTGATATAAATATGATGAAAGAAGCAATGAGACCAATTATTAGAAAGTATAACTGTGCCAAATTCCCTGAGAGCGATGTCAGGAGTTACCGAATACTAATTGAGGACTTGATATACCAATTGAACCTCGATACAATCTCCTGTGAAGAATTATTAAACGAAATTGAAAGAATCAACGGAAGAATAAACCCGAAACGATATTTCAAGGACAATAAACCAAAGTCAGATATAATACATCTACAAAAGAAAAAAGCGGCAGAACTTCTATGTGTTAAGAGACTAAAATTCCAAATCAATCAAAAAATAGAAATTGAGAAAATATGGAAAAACAATGAAATAGATCATAAGCCGGCAATAGCCAAGTTCCTGAAAACATTCGCAAGCAAAGACTGCCCTATGTCAAATACATCACCAATAAAACTTCCGTTCTATAGGGATGTAGACTCCGATACATATACTGATTGTGAAAATCTCTCGCACATCATGAAGAACTTAGATAGCTCCGCCCCAGGAATGGATCTCATAACAGGTGGAGATTGGAAAAAGATCTCTCCAAAGCATGAGCTTATAACTTCGATATGTAACTGTGTACTTCGAAATAAGATAAGCCCAAAGAGATGGAAGCTATACAGAACTGTCATGATCCTAAAACCTGGAAAATTATCCGAGAGCTTCAAAGCTAACTCTTGGAGACCTCTAGCAATCATGGACACAGCTTATAGAATATTTACGACCCTTATAAATAATCGTCTACTACATTGGATAAGGAGTGGCACCCTTATCAGCCAAAACCAAAAAGCGATCGGTGTCCCTGACGGATGTGCTAAGCATAATGCAACTCTCCACATAGCAATTGATCGTGCTAAACGATGTAAAACTGAACTACACATCGTTTGGCTGGATATTACCGATGCTTTTGGTTCACTGCCTCATGACCTGATATGGTACACACTGGCTGGCATGGGTCTGAGGAATGAGACACTTACATTAATTAAAGAACTATATAAGGATGTGAGAACTATGTTTAACTGCCAAGGAACCTTGTCTGAACCTGTCCCAATTACCAAGGGAGTTAAACAGGGATGTCCATTATCAATGACACTCTTCTGCCTGTCAATTGATTACATCCTAAAATCTATCTTGGATAACCACCCCTTTTTCTTACACAATTTAAACATCAGTATTTTAGCATATGCTGATGATTTGGTTCTTCTCTCGGACTCTTATCAAGGAATCAGGAAAACCTTGGAAAACACTGTGAAATTGGCGGGCTTTGCAAACCTAAAGTTCAAACCGTCAAAATCGGGATATTTATCAATTAATAGTGCTAGCTCAGTTAACCAAAAACTACACCTATATGATGAAGAAATACCAACTATATCTGAAAATAACAAGTACAAATATCTTGGAGTTGACTTCTCTTACAAACGTAATCAAGATATTGATAGTCGACTTAACTCTGCACTGACACTAACCAAATCCTTATTTACGTCATATCTGCATCCATCACAAAAGCTGAATGCATACAAAACATTTATTCATTCCAAGCTTATATTCTCCTTACGCAACTGCATCATTGGTCATAGAATCCTTGACTGTGATAGGAATCGAATTACACAAGGACGCGAAAAGCAGCTGGGTTTCGATCAAAAAGTTAAGGGATTGCTGAAAACTATGATTGGAGATAGATTTCAGGCCCTTAATAACTATTTCCTATATACTCACTGCAAAATGGGAGGTCTTGGTATTACCGCTACTATCGATGAATATCTTATTCAGAGCATTACAGGAATAACAAGACTGTTCCACTCCTCCAATCTCGGTTTTAGAGATATGTTGATAGCTGAACTTGCCCATTCTAGAGGAAGTAAAAGCTTTGAAGCTGGTCTGAAATGGATGAATTGTGAGATCAGCAAGGAATTTCACAACACCTCTTTCTTTGTGAAATTCCAAAAATCAGCACTGGCTCTCAAGAGAAAGTTCAGTATATGCATCTCCTTAAAATTCTTTGAAGATAAATTCTCTCTTGAAATGGTCTACAAAAAGCGTACCTCTTATATAGATCATCGTAACCTTAACACTCTTTCTAAACAGCTCCATGACTTTGTAGGTCTCCATTATGCCGAGCAATGGTACAAGATGAAAGTACAAGGACGCATTGCGGCCTCTATTGGAGATAGTATCACTGCTAAATACCTAATAGCCAGTGATACCCTTAATGATGCACAGTACTGCTTCTTGGTACGTGCAAGAAATAACATACCGTCTAAAATATAATCTTAACACAAAATGTAGGCTTTGTCATCTTGATGAGGAGACCCAGACACATGTTTTCAATCACTGTCGTGCAAAACCAAACGCTCGAAGGGTTAAGCATGAAAATGTACTAGTTAGCATAGTTGCCTTCCTTGAAAAAATTGGCTTTGAGATAGATGTGGAAAAATCTCCCAAATATGTCTCAATTCCAACAAAGCTTAAACCTGACATGGTAATTAGGTCCAAACGGAATAAAGATATACATATTCTGGACCTAAAAGTACCCTATGACTCGGTTGAAGGCTTTGAAAAAGCAAGAGAGAACAACTATGTGAAGTACAAGGATCTATCTTTACAGATCGGAAAGGCCTTTAATCAAACGGCCACCATATCTGCTATAGTGATTGGATGTCTGGGAACATGGGATAAGAAGAATAATGCCCCTCTCTCAAAAATCGGACTGACAAAGACCGAGATCATATCTCTGGCCAAGATAGCATGCCAAAATGCGGTGATTGCATGCTATCACATATACCGGGAGCATGTATCATATATAAAGGAAGCTATTCCTCCACCTTTTAGTCTTGTGTAAAGTATGTTGACGAGGCATTGCGGATACCTCATCTGCGTTGCAGTTTTGTGAAAATAGAATAAAAAACTAAATAGTGTGAAGTGCTGAGCCTCGCTCGCACAGTCGGCCGAAAGGCAGCAAATGAATAAAGAACAATTTAAAAAAAAAAAAAAAAAAAAAATTATTAGCAGGAACTATCGAAGTGAGCATGAGTTATGAACAATTTTATGAGTTCAAAAATATGAATTTATTGATTAAATGACTTGTGATGAAGCGAGTGAACAATGTTTATGCAAATGAACTTCCGATTACTATGTGAAAGGCCAAATAAACAATTTTATGTATCGAAGCTTTTATCGAATTTATATGTTAACATTTATTTATTATTTTCCGGCCCACAGCCAAAACAAATTGCAAGTTAGTAAAATCACACAAAACTATCGAGCGGTGTTAGTGAATTTCATCCGCCAATAGCTCGTGCCCGTGAGAGACCTCGCCGTGCGTAACGACGGGCTCGAACGTCAAATCATTGAAATAAATAGCGAAAGAGGGTAGACCTTTTGGCTCGACTTTCTTGCACTCAATTTTGATAAAATCCAATTAAACTTTAAACAACAATCGGCTCAAAATCACTTACACCGAATACACCAAATACAATGTGAACACAAATAGATCATAAGGACAAATAAAGGGAAAGTGTAGCGGGTAGAATTGCGAAATCTTTTCAACAGCTAAAATTAATAGCTATTGGAAAAAGATTAATCCGAACGACTAAAATTATCAGAAGGAATATTTTAAATAATATATACGAATTAAACAAATTATTTTGAGTTGAGACGGAAAATATGGACGGAACTTTAAGCAAATTTTCGGAAATAATTCAAATATTTATCATAAAACTGTAAAATAAGGGCGAAACGCTGCTCAAATTTTCCGAATTAATTAAAATACTTTAGCGAAAATTGTAAAGTAAAGGTGGAGCGCGGCTCAATTGTTTGTATAATATTCTGATAAAACTGTAAAATAAGGGCGGAACGCTGCTAAAAATTTCTGAAATAACAAAAATACTTTATCGAAAACTGTAAAATAAGATTGGAGTACGGCTAAATCTTTATATAAGTAAAATACTTTCACAAAGCTGAGGAATAAGGACGAATCCATACAAAAAACTTGATAATAATAATGATTATAGTAAGAATAATGGTAATAATAATAATAATAATAATAATAATAATAATAATAATAATAATAATAATAATAATAATAACAACAACAATAATAATAATAATAATAATAATAAATATAATGGTAATAGTAGTAATAAGAATAATAATAAATGTAATAGCAGTAACAATTAATAAAGATAAAACATATAGTAGTAACGATGATAATACTAGTAACAATAATAGGGAATAATGGGACCTAAAAATCTGAATCGAGCACAGGACTATCGGCAGCTCATTGGACCCACGGGTCGTTCGGTCAATTATAGCATTAGCAATAGCGCTCACTTTTTAATGACGATCCACCCACTCGAACACAGTTCCAACATTGCTTAGCAACGGGTTCCAAGTGGTGAGCAAAAATATTTTTTTGGTGTTGTCTGGGTAGTAACCATATAGCTTCAAAATTTCAACACCCAGAAACCCACCAATTCTCACAATTTGAAACTTCAATTTTCTAATAAATCTTTCTGTTAAGTCGCTATTAAAATTTTAAAAAATTAATTCCCATGGGCGCTGAGTAATATTTTTTCTGGCCAAATATTCATACGGTTGCTCGCCTGCTCGAAGGTTTACGGGTCGTAATGAAATCGTAGGATTGCATGTGATAGTGATGAGGTTCATTTTAGATATTCGTGTAACCGTTTAGATTTATCAATTAGCTATTCTATGAATGTGATTAAATAGAAGGTTAACCCTGTTACCGGGGATACGACAAGAATCTCCATGTTAGGTTGAAAAGTTTACACTCAAAAAAATCGCATTAGAAGTAATCTAGTTAAATTAACATTAATGACAGGACAACGATAGTAATCGAAAAGCACTAATCAAAGTAAATGATAACTATAATAATGGTAATGATAATGTTGCGCCAGAACACAAACGGCCTTGTAAATGTTTAAATGAATCGGTAACACACATGCAAATACAACATGCAGATTTAAATTCAAACCTATTAAAACACCAATTAACC
This sequence comes from Schmidtea mediterranea, assembly GCA_022537955.1. Lineage (NCBI taxonomy): Eukaryota > Metazoa > Platyhelminthes > Tricladida > Dugesiidae > Schmidtea > Schmidtea mediterranea. The sequence continues at coordinate 282,864,984 of CM039679.1, forward strand.
TTACCAAAATACGAGGATGAAAACAATTAAATATAAAATTATAAACACAAAAATAAATTAAAATAATAACAAAATGCAACAAGATCCGCACGAAATAAATATAAACATAACTGGAAAACCCAACGATTTTGACCGAAATTTGACAATTTATAAAAAATGCGAGATTTCATGAAAATGAAATAAAAATCAAATAATTTGAATTAGAAATAATTCAATTAAAAATCTAAAGAAAAAATTGTCAAATAAAATCTCAAAATTAAAAAATTAAAGATTAGAATATACCAGAAAATTCCAAGGTCAAAATTTGTTTTACTAAATCAAAAAGAACACGCAAGGTTAGGGTCGTACAATAGGTATATATACCGATTCATTTTTACATAATTTTAATCATTTTTAATCGTTTTTTTAATCGTAAAGAATCAATTTTTCAAAAACCAAAAATCATTTTATTCGATGTAAGTGTGAGTTTTATTTGAAACTCTCTCTCCACGTCGCATCCTCGCAACCTCAATGGAGCTCTGCTTAGATGTTGGCGTGGGGAGAGTGATGTTTTTATGATATTTTTGTTTATGATTGGATCGGATAACTTATATGTTATTTTAATAAAATATTTATATGGCATAAATTTGTTTTTATTGTCGAAATTTTTCCGGCCCACTGCCAAAGACACATTACAAGTTATTAAAATCAAACATACTATTCGAATTCGTTTAAGTGCGTGGGATATCGCCAATGATTCGTGCCCGTGAAGACTCCGGCGTGCGGAACGCAGGGGTCGGAACGTCAATATTATTTTGGCTATTTCCTCGTCTCTCAATTTCTGTAAACTCGACCTAAATTATATATACATACGGCTAAAAATCATCACACGAGTAGTCCAGTGGGCACTCAATAACTATAATATGAACACAACGCGCCTAAGGTCAACCAAAGGAAAGGTAACGGGGAAATATAAAATGAAATCGTAGTTGTGAATCTAAAATAACTGTAAATCAAAAATTGTTAGGTGTTTGAAGATAACTAAAAGGGATAAACTATGACTACGAACCCTCAACCGTCACTATAGACCTAAAATTCTTCGCCAGATTAGGACGTTGTTTTAATAAAAATCTAACGAAACTAAAGTATAGATTTTGAAATGTTAGTTCGCACCAAAATTTAATAACTAATTGATATAACCCAATACGATGTGGAGAGCCAACATTTACTTATAGGAAGATTAAAGCTAGTATAGTAGGTAGTAAATCCTAAATAATATTGAGAATTAGACAATTTCCAAGACAAACAGTAAGATAAAATAGGGAGTATATACCCCGGACAACCGGTTCTAGGGCCAAGGGAATTTCTTGAACTAGACGTGATAATTGTTAGTAAAATGTTTAAAATCATAAACAGTTAATAAAAGAGAAAAGTAGAAAAGACCTTAGTCGTTATAAATTCTAGATATAATGCTTACCACATTAGGGTTACGGCAAATAAAATTGAATCAAACGAAAAACTGAATCAAACGAAATTAAATAACATAAACTCAATCGACTCAATATTTTCTGGGAAAAATCCATACAGCGACGAAACGAAATTAACATCATCGTTTAAAGCCCATGGGAAGCGAAGATCAGAGTTCTGCCAAATTCCTTGAGTAAAATTTAACTCCTAAAACCAAAATTAGAAAATGCCTAAAAGTTTTTCAAACCTTGATCCAACTTATGGGCCCGAAATTGATAATCCCAAACGAAACCGATAATTATAAAGACTCCAATAGAAAATAAAATAATAAACAAAACTCGAGTCCTGTCCGTGGCAAGTGTTATAAAGAATTTTCCTATCGACTAAACCCAATAAAAGTAAAAATTCTAAGAATAATTTCATTAAACAAACCAGTTAAATTCACCATTGAGACGACGATAACAGAATCCTATCCCGACCTAATGATTAGACAATAACTCCTTAAGAAATTAATAATTAATAACTTCATCGACCCTACCTGTCATGAACCAAGTTGATTGCCAACGAATGTTTACTCACCAGAAATAATCAACTAAATCAATAGAAAAATAAATAATACAGCCATGAAATAATTATTATGCATACTTGCCTTGACATTTACACCTGCAATTAATCGATAATAATATCTACTATTACACGCCTAACTACAATACAGAAGGTGGATAGAACAAATTACACACATCTAGTAACCCACCCGAGCAATTAATGGAATTCCCCAATAATAGACACACATCTCCACTGATTTCTATAAAGAGTGCAGGTAACATCTGCTAGATCATTAATTCTGACCAATATTTTTAAATGCAACATTTACAGGAATTTAGCAATAAAGATACTGCAACCAGGGCGTCAAGCAAGGGAGTAACTCGGGATCCGGATTTACAGACTTGTGGTAAGTTTTAGTTGTAGGAACTCCGACATTTTTATCATCTTTGATTTTAATAAATATTTTAAGACCCAAAATTTTGATTTTTATTATAGTAGAAATTTTAATCATTTAGTAAGTAAATTTTGAGAAGGATAAAAATAAATTTCGATAATTACAGTAGAAATTCTAATTTTTTTTGAATTTGGAGAAGGATAAAATGAATTTTGATTTTTATTTTAAATAATTTGTAGGAGTTCTAATTCTTTAGAAATTAAACCGCAAAGCGGATGATAACGATCTTGATTTCGATTTTAACGTTAGGTATTTAACTTTTAGCAATTGATTATAAGAAGGACCACGATGAATTTTGATTTGTGATAAGAAATATTTCGATTTACCTGGACAATACAGAATTTTATCAAAGCCAACTTTATAATGGATAAAGTACCATGATCTAAAAAATAACCCCCATCCGAAATATACAGGTTTAAATGTTGATATATTAAGGTATACGGTTTCAAAATATGAAAAATTCAATCTACCCTAAAAGTTAACTCTATTACACTTGTAGCAAAATTTGTTGATTGCATGAAATCAAAGACAAATATTATATTCATTTACCTTGTAATTTGATGTGATTTAATTTTTTAATATTTTTTACGGAAAAAGTATTCTGATACGTACGCCATGTATTGAAATATATAAGTTAGATACCTACTACATGAATCAAACAATTAATAAATACGTCAATTATATATTTATATAACTCATTAATATTTATAACTAGATGAATTATTAATATTTATAACGAGGAATAAACCGTACCAAATACTAATGAAATATTAAAACAAATCGCAATCTCGCAAAGTCTACATTTTAATTATAGACACTAAGTGACAACACACTATTCAAATATGTTTTTTCTAAATTTTCCGTCAATTTTGTTAACCAAATTTTTTCATTAAAATCCCCAGAACCGATTTGAGATTATCAAGGGAGAGATATTTTCAATTAGTAAAATAATGGCCCAAGCATTAGGTTGAACAATAAATTTTCAATTGAATTAGTAAGATATCCGTGATTAGATTCCGGTTGTAAATTAAAAAACATTATTTTATTGGAACTAGGCGAGGAGTAGGATATTTACCGCACAGAAAATTTAAACGAGTTAATGTAATCAAATCCTGTTTAGATGAATCGAGCGCCATCATTCGTGTCCCCACGCACGTTGCCGATCAGTGGCGACGAGTCTGGCGGGAAAAGTACAGCGATGTGCCCCAACCGAGAGAGCCCTGATGGGACGCCTTACACCCATTGGAAGATAGTGGGAGACCGTTTGTGTCGGGCAGACGGAAAGGTGGTCAGAGTCCGGCCCAGGAGATACACGATCAGGCCCGGTTCCTCCTCTCTCGGCTCGAAGATCATAAGCACCAAGTAAATCTTCAAATAGCCAAGGCCAGGCTATACCTTTCAAATGTGGAAGAGGACATAGCTGCTGGCCGAATTGCGGATACCGCTGGGTATACACCGCCGCCCAGTCCCACTCGTGATCGTGCTGATGGGCGAATGGGAACTAATGTCGACGTTCCCCAATGATCCGTGCCAGTCGTATTCGGAACACAAAACGACCGGTTTTTGTATATCGCGAGCACTCTCCCACTCCACCGGTCCCTGATGATTATGTTGAGAGACACCATCTAGGTCCTCAATTCGGTGAATGAATCGGCCACGAACTTACAATGACCTGAGTGTGATTAAGTTTAAAGTCGAATAAATAATTAATTACTGTCCACAAGTTTTTTTTCTTGTTTGTTTGGTTAATACTAAGTAATTGTGTGATTAATTAAATAACTCAAGATTAGTAGTCAAAAATTGATAATATTATTTACAGAGATGGAATCCCTAACAATACTACAGAAAGAATTAGAGCACGCGCGGAAAATCAATAAAAATATTTACGACCAAATCATCCAGCTATCAACGGAAGTTCAACAAACAAAGGCCGCCTGGATGGAGCCCGGAAAAGCAAAGGCGCTCTACCAAAGGCTCACAGTAGCTCAAAAGGGATGGGCGGACAAAAGACAGTTGAACCAAAGCCTAAGAACACAGATAAGGGGACTGGAGGTCGCATTGTCAGCCTGCCAAGAAGGGGCAGCAGTGACATATCCCTTCGTTTTCGCCCCTGCCCAGTTGGCCTACCGAGAGACGGTAGCGACTCCAAAAACTACGTCAACGACAAGTTGCTATCGACCCGGACGATAGGAGCGGGCCAAGCGCCAAGCCGCTCGAATGTTAAACAAAACGCAGCCGACACACTAAAAAATGCAGCACTTCTTTTATAAAATATGTAGACGCTTGTTTTGTTTTTAATATATATTTGTCGATATTTTAAACGTTGTTTAAAGAATTCAATAGACTCGAATGATAAGATTTACGACATAAGGGGACCTGATATTCAAAGCGAGCACAAGTCTTCTATCGACAGCTCGTTGAACCCAGGGATCATTCGGGCAATTACAGCACTAGTAATAGCGCTCACTTTTTGCGGATGATCTACCCACTCGAACACAGTTCCAACGTTGCTTAACAACAAGTGCCGAGTGGTAGCCAAATGAATATTTATATGTCGTTACCTGGGCAACCACAACATGATTTAAACAAACATCAACACCCAGTAACCCACCAATAATAATAACCGCAATAATAACGATAACCACCATTATCATCGCAACAATGATACTGACAATGATAAAGATGATTGGGGCAATAAGGGCGCTAATCATAATAATAATGACTATGATAACGAAAAACACAAAAAAACTTAATGTCCGTAACAATCTTAATAGTAATCTTTAACACCAATAATAACCATAACCATACCCTAATATAAATAATCATAATTTTACTGACGACCAAAAATAAACATAAAGATCGTAATATTAATAATTACAATAGCGATGATAATAATATTAATCTAAATACTAATAATAATAATATTAATGATGATACCATAATAATCCTAATAATAGATATTAATAATGCTAATAAAATTTTCGATCATATTCATTTTAATAAAAAATTTTAATAAATTCATAATAATAATAATAATAATAATAATAAATTTTTAAGATATTTTTAGAAAAAAAAATGGCGGAAAAATTTTTAATTTAAATTTTGAGATTTTTCCTAGGAAATTTCGAGTAAATAAGGATGCATCTTAATATAATTTACCCTTAAAACTAAAATTAATTTAATATTTCAGACTATTCTGTCGAAAAAAAACAAAACCTGAAATCCGGAAAAAGCATAAATTGTAAATTATATTAATATGTTTTAAAAAAATAATCTTAAACCAAATTATTTTGTGTACATATTCGAAGATTTTTTCAAAAGATGAATAAAAAATATAATTATTTAATGCATTTAATAATTTTCATAACTTCGAAAATAATTTAACTCACTTTTTTTGAATAATTTTCAAAAAATAAGTTATCATAAAATAAATTATTTCCTGAATATTTATAATTATTATTAATAATAATATACATGAGCTTGTAGATCAAAATTTACAACTATAAGTTTGATTATGATTTAATTTCCTTGTAAAATCATAATTCAACTCTTAAAACTTTATAACTTTAAGCTTATAACTTTAAAAATAACTTACTTTGCAGCCATTTCAGAAATGGCTGAAATCCATTAAATTTTCACAAAAAATAAATCCAATAAGTTGATTTGTTTCAACTTGCATTATAGTGGAATTTATCTGAACTTCGCTTGGTGTAATAAGAGATAGGTTAAGGAAATATAAATTACCTCCTGCTGAGTTACTTCAGACGTAGCAGTCATACACACGCAAAATACACAGTCTGCAAAAATATATTCGGTGAGAGTTAACTGTACCAGATAAATGATTAAAGAAATAAAACTAGTGATAAAACTCTGTCATGAATGAATGGTGTGATTCAACTACATGATATCGTGTTACGTGTGAGTATGACTACACTCGTTTCAGTTCATTAAAAACTGCTATACTAAAATGAAAAAATCAATAATATTATAATATAGGGACATACATACTTACCCGTGCCTGCATGTAATTTGTTCAACTGAATAAAAACTTATATTATAGGAAGGAAGGAATTTGAAGAAAATATTTTTAACATTAAAACATAATGCATAGTAAATAATGCATGCAAACTTTCAAAATGTAGAAATGTTCATATCAATAAAATCTATATAAAACTATTTTTAGAAAGTTTTTAGACAATTTTTTTTAATTAAAGCCGAAAATTTTTGAAAAAAATACCAATAACTCTACTTAGAGTTGTAGAGAAAATTAAGAAATAATTTCGTAAGATTTTTCAGGAAATTCAATTAATTTAATATTTTTACAACTTTTCAGATATTTCAAAAATTCATCGAAACTCTAGGTTTTTGAGCTTTTACCTCTTTTGCAATTTACCAGGAGCAGTGAAACCAGAACCTTCAAATGAGGAGTTTAAAAAATACGGAAAACATAAGCTAGAAAAATGATTGTTTACCAAACTGGTTATAAAATCAATACTTAGGTGTGAAGGTACCCGTAGTAAATGGCAGTTTGCCAGGTCAGTTCTCTACTTCAAGAATCCCAACGCTAACCCAACGGTAGAGAGCGACTGGTCACGAGAAAGGCCTAAATAATACTCAAAAATAAAGGAAAATATACGACTCAGAAAAGAAAGAAGACTAATGAACATTAAAGAACATATATAATAATAAACCGAGAAAGAAAAATTATTGTTGCAAGAGTACGTCAAGGAGAAAAGAATTCAACATCAATTCAACGTATTGCCAGCTACCATCATTAAAATAGTAACCGAATTTGTAATCAGGTATTAATTATCAATTCTGAAAATACTTGAATGTAAAAATTTTTTATGAAAAAGAATTTCATTATTATTTCTAAAAAAATACGAATTTTTTTTTAAAAAATTTTATCATTAATTTTAAAAGATTCTTTGGAAGCTGGGCCAGGTTCACGATGACCAAGATTAACTAGTTCGAACACTGGGAGAAATAATCGCAGTGAAATATTTTAGAATTAGATTAATAATCATAGAAATTTACCACAAATGGAAAATATTGTAAATATCGATTTGACAAATTATTTAAGTTGTTACTCTTAATTTTTTAAATATCCATTAGATTTTACAATTATTTTTATTTTTATTAAATTGTGGTTGTCGAGGAAAAACAGCCACTCGGAAACCCATCGAGAAAACAAGACGAGGCTCAAAGAAAATCCATGTTTTATTATTCAATTTAATAGCATAATTGTGTTTACCACTATTGATTTTGACTATTTTGTTTTTAATGAATACTAATTTAATGAATATTTTATTATTATATAACCCAATCACCGAAGGAGATTCCGGTCAAAGGAGAAATGTCTACATAGAGGAGAAATAAAAATTAACTTGTTCCTGAAGAAAATCATTTTACTTTAATTATATTTTTCTTAGTTTATATTTAATGAGTCTTCTATTATATTATAAATAATATTTAATTATATTTTTCCTAATTGTTGAAAATTTGTGTAAAAGTGTTTTTCTTTTGCTAAGCGTTAAAGGTTGATTTTACATAAAGAATTTTACTAAAATTAAAATGAGATAAATAATATAACAGAATATTTATTCATTAAAAATAAAAAGCATTTCAAATTCTCCGAACTTATCCATATTCTCCGCGTCAAATGATATTAAATTCTATAAATCCGATAAATGCAAAAAAGTTCCATTTGTGAAAAATTCTGAAAAATTTCCTACAAGAAAAACCAAATCGATTAAAATATATAGGAAATAGGAAAAATAAATTAGCGCACCCTGATTAGTGGTGTAGAAGTAGGAAATTCCGCTTCTATTTTTAGAAAGGAATTTCTTACTTAAATAAATAAAATTCAAAACCTTGAATTTGAGATCTTAAAGAGAGAGGGTCTTGAATTTAATATTTTTGACAAAATATTTGATGGGAACAACATAATTAGGACCTCTTACAAATGTCATTTGACCACAAAATTTGGAAAATCCATAAAATAAATAAAATTCCATAAAAAATAAATGAAACTATCACTATTATACTGGTGGGTTTCTGGGTGTTGATATTTTGAAACTATATGGTTGTTACCCAGACAACCCCATACAAATATTTTTCGCTTACCACTAGGCACCCGTTGCTAAGCAACGTTGGAACTGTGTTCGAGTGGGTAGATCGTCCGCAAAAAGTGAGCGCTATTGCTAATGCTATAATTGACCGAACGATCCATGGGTTCAACGAGCTGCCGATAGAAGGCCTGTGCTCGATTTCGACTTTTAGGTCCCACTATTCTCCTATCTCTTTCAAATGTTAACCTATACTCTCATATCATCTATCTTTATGTCCATTCTCTTGGTCCTTCTTATTATTGTCCATGTTGATGATTTTTTATGGTCTGTAAACCCTTGGTTATGTTAAGTAAACACAGTACATCTCTTACCCTTATCCCTATTATAACTACAATGTTCCCTATTATTATTACTAGCATCATCATTGTTACTATTATATATATTACCTTTCTTAATTGTTACTACTATTACCTTTATTATTATTTTTATTACTATAACTACCATTATATTTATTGTCATTACTACTATGATTATTACTATTATTATCATTATTATCATTATTATTACTATTATTATTATCCTGATTATGATTATTATTATTATTATTATTATTATTATTATTATTATTATTATTATTATTATTATTATTATTATTATTATTATTATTATAATTATTATTATTATTATTTTAATTACCATTACCCTTATCATTATCGTTATTTCTATTAAGATTTTGTAGGGATCCGTCCTTATTCCTCAGCGTTAATTTTTTTTTATTGATATACAACATTAGCTGTAATCCATCTGTATTTTTCGGTTTTCGATAAAGTATTTTTGTAAATTCGAAAATTTTAGCAGCGTTCCGCCCTTATTTTACGGCTCATCCCTATTCTACAGTTTTCGACAAAGTATTTTCATTGACTCGGAAAATTTGAGCAGCGTCCCACCCATATTTTCCGCCTCAACTCAAATTAATTTATTTAATTCTTATTTAAAAACATTATTTTTCATGATTTTGGTCGTTCGGATTAATCTTTTTCCGATGGCTATTCATTTTAACTGTTGCAACGATTTCGCAATTTTCCCCACTACCCGTTCCCTCTTTTTGTCCTTAAGATCTATGTATGTTCATATTATATTTAATGAGTGCCCACTGGACTACTCGGTGTTAGATATTTTGAGCCGATTGTTGTTAAAATTCATGTCAATTTTTTAGGAAACGGATGATGAAGGAGCAGCCAATGGACTACTCATTTACCCTCCAATTTCCCCTATGTACGGATAATATTGACGTTCCAGCTCCTGCGTTCCGCACGCCGGAGCCTTCACGGGCTCGAACTATTGGCGATTTTACACGCACTTACACAGTTCGATAGTGTGTTTTATTTTTCTATCTTGCGTTATGTTTCCGCTGTGGGCCACCAAAAATAAAATAATAGAAAAAATAAATTACCACATGAATTAGGCAAAAGTCTCGACGCATAAACTGTATATTTGGCATTCATATAAACAAATTTTAAATCGGGCATCGATGTACATAAACCAAAATAACATAACTGTAGATTAACAATCTGAAAATATTGCTGCAAAACATAACTGTAGATTAATAACCTGAAAATATTGCTACAAAACATAACTGTAGATTAATAACCTGAAAATATTGCTACAAAACATAACTGTAGATTAATAACCTGAAAGTATTGCTACAAAACATAACTGTAGATTAATAACCTGAAAATATTGCTACAAAACTTAACTGTAGATTAATAACCTGAAAATATTGCTACAAAACATAACTGTAGATTAATAACCTGAAAATATTGCTGAAAATATTGCTGCACAATAGTTGAAAAGCACACAGTAAAACAAGATAAAAAGTGTGCAACTTAATTTTGGTTTAAATCAATACTGCAAAGTAGTAGTTGAAAATTTGTGAAAACACATCAGTATTTATACCTATAATTTGGCCTTAACCTTGCGTGTTAGTTTTATTGCGATTAAACAAAATTCGACTTAGAAATTACTTGTGTTATCTAAATTAAATTTTTATTTATTTCTTAATTTAAATTGGTAATTTATTTTTAACATTTTTAAATAAATTTATTCAGCTAAAAATATTTTATTTTTATTCATTTAATTCATTAATTTTTACTTTTATATAAATGGTCATTTTACGGTCAAATTTTCTTGTTATTATGTTATTTTTTATGTAAATTTCGTGTGGTTCTTGATGCATTTTGTATTTATATTATTTTACTTTTATGTTTTTGATTTTATATTTATTTATATTCTCTCAGATTTTAAAATGTTTAATTGGTGTTGTATATTATATTTTAAGTTATCTTGGTGCTAGGTTTTCTTGTTGTATTACTGATACATTTAAACAATTTTCAAGGCTATTTGTGTCCTGGCCCAACAATACGAATATATTTTTATAACAGTATCATATATCTTAATAATCAATGTTCCAAATCGATTCTCAATTTAATTTAAATATACATATAAAATTTCAGTGGACAAAAATCAAGCTAAGATACTAGACATCGAGAAATTCCGACAAGACGTGGCCAATTATCACGATAAGGCTCTGGAACAAAGTCAACGAGCCGAGGCAATGATCCGTCTATGCCGCAGGATGGAAGAAACTTGGACGCGACAGGAATAAGTGAAGAAATTAACCCAACATAATGACCTGCTGAAATTGCAATATTCCGAAATGGCCATGGAATTAGAAAAAAACAAAGGAGAACCAACAACTAAAATTGAAAGAGACCATTCAAAACGAGATTGTCCACCACCCGTCCACCGCTACTACCACTTGCATCGATCGAATATTTATTCCTTCATTGTCAAACCAATCCATCAACGTAGACCGCAATATCGGCAAAACCAAATCTAACATAAATCGTCCAAGAAAAGACGAGAAAGACGCCGAAGATTAAAGAGAGCCAGGCTAATGGGAAAAATAAAGAAATCCACGTCACACAATCCAGATCAAGATTGATCCGTTAACTCATTTTTGTCTATTTAATAAATGATTTGTATCGTTATTTTGGAAATCGTTTTGGAATTAATTCAAATAATAATTTAATAAGCAATACTCGTGAAATAAGATAAATTCACTAAATAATCGATATTATTTCAATTAATTGATAATAATAAAGGGACTCGAAATTAGGTGAGCATGAATACCTTCTATGATAGCTCGTGAACTCAAAGGTTTTCTAGGGTTTTCTAGTATGGCTCATCTTTTACTAGAAACCGCCCATCGGAATACATTTAAAACGTCATTTTTGACGGATATTCAATGGTTATATTTCTTGTGCGCGCATCTGTTGGGAATCCCTTGGAAGTGGATGCGAAAATTATCTATCTTTTATTCATCAGGTGCCCAGCAAAATGTTAAATTGATTTGTGTGATAATAAATGTTATGTTGGGCCAGAACACAAACGGCCTTGTAAATGTTTAAATGAATCGGTAACACACATGCAAATATAACATGCAGATTTAAATTCAAACCTATTAAAACACTCATTAACCCTATCAAAATATGAGAGAAAAAACAATAAAATATAAAATCATAAACACAAAAATAAATTAAAATAATAACAAAATGCAACAAGATCCGCACGAAATAAATATAAACATAACTGGAAAACCCAACGATTTTGACCGAAATTTGACAATTTATAAAAAATGCGAGATTTCATGAAAATGAAATAAAAATCAAATAATTTGAATTAGAAATAATTCAATTAAAAATCTAAAGAAAAAATTGTCAAATAAAATCTCAAAATTAAAAAATTAAAGTTTGTTAAAAAATTAAAAAATTTGTTTTACTAAATCAAAAAGAACACGCAAGGTTAGGGTCGTACAATAGGTATATACCGATTCATTTTTACACAATTTTAATCAGTTTTTGAAACTTAAAAATCGTTTTTACTCTTTAAAAATCTATGTAAGTGAGAGTTTTATTTGGAAGCTCTCTCCACGTCGCATCCTTGCAACCTCGATAGAGCTCCACTTGGGTGTCGGCGTGGGGGAAGGGATGTTTTTATGATATTTTATGTATGCTTGGATCGGTAAATTTTTTATTATTTTAATAAATTATTCATAATGCATAAATTGTTTTTATTATTGTCGAAATTTTTCCGGCCCACAGCCAAAGACACATCACAAGTTATTAAAATCAAACATATTATTCGAATTCATGTAAGTGCGTGGAATATCGCCAATGATTCGTGTCCGTGAAGGTCAGTGCGGAACGCAGGAGCTGGAACGTCAATATTATCCCGTATAGAAGAAAGGAGAGATAAGGAAGGGGTCTTTTGGCTACTTCCTCGCGTCTCGATTTCTTTAAACTCGACCTAAACTATCTTACACACGGCTCAAAATGATCACACGAGTAGTCCAGTGAGCACTCATTAATTATAGTGTAAACACAATGCACCTAAGGTCAAACAAGGGAAAGGTGACGGGAATATAAAATGAAATCGTTGTTATAAATTTAAAATCAAATATAGATTCAAACTATTACTATGAATTTATAACCGTAAATTTCAAGCTATTGAGATGAACTTAAAATAATCATAAATATTAAGCGGTTACCATGAACGTACAATAATTAATAAGCTTAAGTTAGGGTTATGAATCTAAATAAATTATAGATGCAAGTAGCTATTAGGAACTTAATTTAATCACGAATGTCTAATTGTTGTTTTGTAACCAAACCCAATAGGGAAATATATTAAATACTATTAAGAGCTTTATGACGATAAGATTAAATTTACTAAACCTATGAAATTAGTGAATTATCTAGTACTTGTAATGCGAAAAATCAAGATATAAAATGACTAATCGTAGAGTTCTGAAAATAATAATTAAGTAAAAATTAAAGATACCCCGATAAATTAGGACTGAAATTATTATAATTAATAGATCAGTTGACTAACCAAATCGGAGAATTGCAGGTAGCCAAGATCCAAAATGTAATACGAATGATGAATTAGCACCGACAATCCATGTAAGAACGCTAACCGAGTCCATTTGGTTAACGAAATAATTTCCCACACCAGATAATAACTCTCAAACAGTTGTCATTAGCCCAAAGCCAAGCCTATGTAATACGAGACTACCGAGCTAAAATTCGAGCTCAGGTAGATCGATTAAAAATACGAATTAATAAATAAATAGCTGAGGGAAGTCCACAATAATGCAAATTAATTTATTTTCCTTTCCATAATAATACAATTTAAGTTATTTTCACTTTCTCCATTGGCATTACAAGGAAATATAAAATCAGACAAGATTTCTTCCTATAACATTGGATAAGTAGCCAAAGTTCCCGACTACAAAATTAATATAACGATAATTGAAAGAATAGAATTCAAACCTGACGAAAATTGTTCCAAATAAAATTCAGCAAATAAATAGTAAAAATCCGTCTAAAATTAATTTAATGATAGCGAAAGAATAGAATTCAAACCTAACGAAATTTGTTTCCAATAAAATTAGTAGATAGATTATCAAAAAATTCCTTAAAAATTGGAACGATATTAATTAACTAAACTTATGACATAACTTACCAGGTAGTTGAAGCGATTTAGATTCCATAAAATTTCCAATCGATCGACCAGCTGATTAGAAAAGAAAAAAAATTATAAACAAATCAAAAACCCAAACGTTATAGATACTTCCACAGACATCCCGAAAGTATAACATTCCCGAAAAATGTCAGAACAAACCGGTTTGCCAAATCGATATCTGATGGGTTAAAAATTCTGAAATGTCATGGCAAGGGGCGAATTGAACACTTACCCAGAGTGTGTGCAATTATGAAGTCATATCTTCACATACACACGCTTCAATAATAAATACGCCGGCAAGAATATTAACTACACACCCAATCTACACGCCCACGATACCAACGCTTCAGCGGGCGTTAATAATAAATGTGACCCCGCACACCCACGCACACGATATTATACCAGGTGAGAGCAACTAGTGTGACCAAAACACCACATACCCGTACAGGACATACCCGCCCATAGCTGATTTAATAAAACCACGCCAGCGATCCCGATCAATTAGAATTTTTCAGATAATATTAGAAGCATTATTCCACAACAAGTTTCGAGTGATGAAAATGCCCCGATGAGAACATCTGGCGGAGGAATGAGGTTGGGTCCCGATTCACGGATTGAGGGTAAGGATTTCATATGATTTTTTTTGTGTTAGATTCTAAATAATAATGTTACAATAGTTAGGTGAATAATTAGAAATTTTTTAATAAATAAAATTGAGTTTTTGTCTTTAGAAATCTAAATCTAACCAACATGGTGTGTGATACCAATTTGTATTTTCTATTAACTGCCCATGCGACCCTCAACTATTTCTATGAAATTTTGACTCTCAACGGTTCTCAAATGGTGCAGATCCTGGAATGAGATAATTCATACGATAGATATTTCACTTAAATCAATAGAAACTAATATTCAAAGGATTGGGATGATATGAAAATGAAAATTTCCGCGAATTTATTTTTATGCTCAAAAGAAGAATGGAAATCCCATTGTATGATGCGAATTACAGTCAATTTCCGAATTTAACTTCGCCAATATTGAATTTTTTTAGAATATATACATATATATAAATCATTTACAAATAACAATAATAATATTATTTCATTTAAATTTACAATTTCGGTTTCTATACTAATAAAATAAATTGCATTATTTCAATTAAACAAACAATAAATTAAATTTATTTACTAAAATAAATATATTTCTTTATGATACATGTACATTATTCAAAATATTTACAGACTTAAGTGCGGATCGGAAGATATGTATATTAGTTGCGAACCGTAGGGATGTTTATTTAGGGTCAAAGAGCATGGGGAACTTTTAGAGATCGAAAGCCGTTGCTCAAATCATATAAGGATATTCATATTCGATTTCTGTAAAACATATCTTGTGTCAACCATTTAAAATCTAAGATAATAATATACCCATTTTTCTCCTAGTTAATTCCCTTGTCATTTAATCCCATGGTTCTAGAATGTTATTTTGAAATTTCAACTTTCGCTAGTCAAACAACCAAATATGTAAAATTTTAACATAGTACAACAAAGAGATATTTCATTGTAGTAGAAATAAATATGTAATAAAAATGAAGCGAAAGGAGTCATCACAAATAAGTTTATCCATTCTAAGTTATTGATATCGCGTGGGAAATTTGTAACTTAGGGGGCACGCGTAGGTAATCGGCATGATAACATTAGCACGTTCTAATTGTGTTTCCAGGATGTTGTTAAATGAAAAGATAGGCCTACGCTAAGATTCAGAATGTAAAGTTTTACAAGGGTTGCAATAGCATTTTTGGGACTATAATAAGAATATTTTTGTTTTCTTCAAGATTACTTTCTCCAGGGGAGATGACAAGCCTATTGATTTCGTTTTATTCAGAAAAATCGGGAGCTATCATTCGGGTTTCCCCGCACGTTGCCGACCAGTGGAGGCAAGCATGGCAACAACTCGGGAGAGTGAAGTACGAAGACGTGCCACCATCGGAGTCCTGACGGACCAGCTGGTCATCTGGTCAAAGTCCGGCCCAAGAAATTCGGGATCACGCCCGCTACCTACTCACACGCCTCAAGGACCACAAGCGGCAGGTCGATTTACACGTGGTCAGGGCTAGACAATACCTGGCCAATGTAGAAGACGACATCGCGGCCGGAAGGATCGCGAATTCTTATAATTGCATGCCGCCGCCCAGCTCCAGACCGGTCAGAAACACGAAGCGGCCTGTCTTCGTGTACCCAGGCTACTCAGTTGCCGAAGGGATGAGGAAATTTCTCGAAGATCCCTGACCCCGCTGTCCAGTGGGTTATGGAACCCTTCATGTGGCTTGAGTTTTGTTATAATAAATAATTTGTTATTTAGGATTTCATTTTTTTAGTCTCTCCTTATTGTAACTTTTACAAACTTATGTTTAAATCAAATTTATGTTTAGAAATTCCGAATTTAGTAATAAAAAAATTTTAATTTTCATTATTACAGAAATGGAACCCCTACAAATATTACAAACGGAATTAGCGCACGCACGGGAAACCAATAAAAACCTGTACGGCCAGATTGTCCAACTGTCTCGCGAAATTCAGCAGACAAAAGCCACATGGGTGGACCCAAAGAAGGCCAAATCAATGTATCAAAGGCTTACAGCAGCCCAAAAGGGATGGGCAGAAGAAAAACAACTGTCCCAAAGCTTAAGGACACAAATAAGGGGGCTGGAGGTTGCACTGTCCACCTGTCAAGAAGGGGCAGCTGTAACTTATCCCCTCGTCTTTGCTCCTGCCCAACTAGCCTACCAAGAGGCGATAGCAACTCCCACAACAACACCAACAACGAAAAGCTATCGGCCTGGACGAAAGGAGCGGGCTAAACGTCGAGCCGCTCGATTATTAAATAAGGCCTAATTAACTTATAGAATGTGTTTATTTTGTAAATTATATATTTCTTGTTATTTAAAACGATATCTTCAAAGGTTTGATAAGTGTCTAAAACCCCGCAACCAACACACTAAAATGCACCATTGCGATATGCAGCCGCTCGTTTTGTTTCTAAAATATCATTATCGAATTCCTTTTTGTTTATGATGAACTCAAACGATAAAATCTACGACACAAAAGGGACCTAATAATCTAAAGCGAGCGCAAGTCTTCTAACGACAGCTCGTTGAACCCATGGATCGTCCGAGCAATTACAGCATTAGTAATAACGCTCACTTTTTGCGGACGATCTACCCACTCGAACACAGTTCCAACGTTGCCCAGCAACGGGTGCCGAGTGGTAACAGAGAAATATTTATATGGCGTTGCCTGGGTAACCACAGTAAGATTAAAACAAATATTGGACGTATAGGAGAGCTCCTTTTCTCGGCGACGTCGATCCCGGTGCCGCCCATTCAGATTTGGTTGGTGGCGAGCTGTAGTGGCGACAGAGTTCGCTGTGATTTCTATTGGTGAGGATTTAGAGTGGATGGAGGGATGAGAACTGATGGAGGGATGTGAAGGGATGAAGTTGGGGGATCTTCGGTGTTGGGGAGATGATGGGCCGGAATGATGTTTAGTTGGCTGGCCCGGACACTCCCTGGAACGTGAGTCCGAAGCTCTACGTCCGTGAATGCTTGACGGAGTGCCGTTGATTGCTCATGTATCAGCAGTCGTTGGCTGCGTGACTCGGCGATTAATTCGTCACGCGCCTGGGTGAGCCGGGAAATCTTCTTCCTCAGCTCCCTTACGGCTTCTGGTGGAGCCCAGGTGCCTTTCATTCTCTCATATTTAACCCGGAGCTCATTGTGCTGCTGTTTCAGGTCTTCATATTGGTGCCTAACGGCCAATATGGATGGGGGAAGTCGGGGAATCCTTGGCAGATTGTTCAACTCGGAATTGTTATTGCTGTTCATACTATAAGAGAGAAAGAAAAGGAAATTAAAAATTGGAGGTTATCGAGAGGTGGGGTGTGTAGACAGGGAGGTTCGGGGAGGGATTTTTAACATTTATTGAGCGAGTTGACTTCTACTTTTATTATCTTCTCGCCCCGGTAACCATATTCGACGCAGGTTCACCTCAATATTACTACTTTATTATTCCTTAATTGGGTTTATGAGATTTATTAGGAACTATCTCGACCGATTGTGATTCATATCTATACGATTTAATTTGCAGTTTACATTGGCGTAATGGACCCTAATGATCCTAAAAATTGTAATAACCCGATCGAACCCTAGTCTCCATCATCTAATGAAAAAGAAATCCGATATTCAAAACATTATATAGTACATAATTTTGGTTAATGATGTCATAATATCAAAGGTACTTGGAATTTACCAAAATGTCGTATATATTTTAATTAAAAGTTTTACAATAAGCTAATCGAAGTTTTATATAGTAAATATTGGGGTTACTAATTTATAATGCTAAAATTATTTAAAAGTAACTGAAGCTCCGTGTAACAGGAGTTTGAGTTTATAATAAACCAATCGAATTATTGTGTTTCTAGTATTTGGAATTATGAATTGATAAGGCTAAAGGTATTTAAGAATAAATACAACGTCAGGTAATCCATATTTTAATTAATAAATTTTTAGCAACTAAATCGATTTATTGCATACTAACTAATTAGAATTAATAGTTTTATAAAGCTAAATTTATTTAAAAGGTAAATTTATAGTAAGTAAATTGAATCAATTTATATTAATTATTTGAAATTAACCATTTTATAATACTAAGAATATTTAGAAGCAAAATAAAACGTTATTTAGTAAGTATTTTAATTGAAAAATTTTTGGTAAACCCAGCGTATTTAGGAGTGAAGGTAACAGCAAACCATTAAAGATATCGATCGGACTTGTAGGTAAGTGTAAACATGATATCAATTGATAGTTTAAACTACAGGTATTTTAGGGGTAATTAACTAGCAATAAATAGAGAAGTTTTTACTTCAAATAATGCTAAGGATACTTACAGTGGTTTTCGATGAATGGCAGACTCGAGAAAATTCCAATGAATGCAAAGTGCAGATTCTAGTGACACTAAAAAAAAATTATCGATCTGCGTATCGTGTTGGCGTATTAGAATTTGATTATTTAAGACTTCATGTATGAGTAGGTACAATTCTATTGGTTGATATTTAAGTCTTATATTATATGATTTAGTCAACCGTGATGCATATGGAATTCTTAGTTATCAAATCTATCGGATTTTTCTTTATGGATGAATTGCTAGAAGATCATCGTCCTCCTCTCCTAATTACTCGGATCTACGCGTAATTCTTGGTCCAGATATCAGGCAACCCTTATGAACGATCTCCGACCCATGTTTTTACTCAATCTTGATCAATTGTTTAAAATATGTTTTATTGTGGAATTTTTTCTCTCTTGAGTCACATCAGACCAACATGGGGCGTTGTTGCTGCACTCCCATACTGCGGAATATCTTTCTAATGTTGAGGAAAGTTTGCATTTATTCCTTTTTATTTTGTTACTAAATAAATTATGATATTATCGTCTCCTTTTCTACGTTATTTTAATTTTTATGTAAATTTTTGCTATCGTTGTCCAAAACCTATCCCTGCTACCCGCTTTCCATTCGTTAATTTGTCCGAAATATAAAAATTTCCTTTGATCAATCTGTTGGGCCAGTACAAGCTTTTTGTTTAAATGGATTGGAAACAGCACGCAAACATAACACGCACATTTCAAAATCGGACCCTTAAACATTTAATAAACACCTAAAATGCGAGAAAAACACATAATTTAACAGATAAAATAGAAAACAAAAAATTAAATTAAAATATTAACAAACGCACCAAGATACGCACGAATTGACACAGAAATAACACAATAACAAAAGATTTGACCGAAAAAGTGACAATTTACGAAAAATTAAAAGAGTTCATGAATAAATCGAACAAAAATAAAATAATTTTAATCAGAAATGATTGAAATTAAAAATCAATGAGTAAATTGTAAAAGAAATCGAAAAATAATAAAAAATTTGAAATAAATTAGACACATAATTGCAAGGTCAAATTTTGTTTTAACGCATAAAAAATAACACGCAAGGTTAGGGTCACAGAACAGGTATAAATACCAATCCATTTTCACAAAGTTTTAATCACTTTTTCACTCAGTGAATAAATTACTTTTTGTCAGAGCAATTTTATTCAAAGGAGCAACTCTCGATAACTGTTTTCATACTGCGAAATCAAGTAACTTAATGTAAGCTCTACTTGATCGTATGTATGGGAACCTCTTGTCGTATGTTGATATGTATGAACCGACTATGAATGAACTATGATGCAATTGTTTCAACAAATATATGTATTATGAAAAACGAATCTTCAGTTTTATGTCGAAATTTTTCTGGCCCACAGCCACACATCACACAAGAAAGTAAAATCATAACATAACTAGTCACACTGTGTAAGTGCGGTTTCTCCGCCTACAGTGTGTGCCCGTGAGAGCTCTGTCGTGCGTAATGACGGATCTCGAACGTAAATATTCTATCCATTATAGGGGCGGTGGGAAGATTGAGAACTAGTCTTTTGGCTGGCTCTCTTTCACCCATCTCCCGCAAAAAACACCGAGTAGTCCAGTGGGCACTCGTTAAATCTAATATGAACATAAAAAACCTTAGGACTAAAATTAAAGCTCGGGTAGTAGGGACTTGAAACCGATGCGATGCAGATAAATTTAATAACTAAATGGTAATTAATTTGATTTAGACTAATTGAATCCATAGCTTAAACTCGACGCGACGTAAATAAATTAATAAAATGATGGAATTATAACTAAATTTGTGACCAGAACATACTATAACGAGAATACTTTTGTAACGTAATCGGAGGGTAGTAATTAATTAAATAAAATGATCCATAATTAAAATATTCATGTAATGAAAATCAAGTAAAATTTCACAAGTGTTAATGATTTGAATTATCCTCGAATTTAATCTAAATTAACAAAAAAAAATTATGAGTAAGAAGCCAGAAAAAATGGAGTAAAGGAACGAAACTGCAAACGATAGAATAGAATTGACTGATTCGGAGAAAAATTACGACAGGATATAGATCCGCTAACATTTCATAAAAGTAATAGTAATTAAGGCCTTAGGCATAGATGAATCGTAAACCAAATTAATGATTAGATTTAAATCCCTCTAACCAATTGAAAGGTAAATATGTAATTAATGGATCCAAGGATAATTCAATGAGTTAAATAATAAAATGATACAATCAATAACAGATAAAAAGTGACCAAAATAATCATATTATACGCACCTGACATGAATAAATAAATTAATAGGAATGATCCCCACAAGGATAGTAGATAAATAACAATGAAATATCACAATATAGTTCATAGATGAAAACAAAACAGCTCAGCTTTCATGAGAGAATCCGTGATAATTCGAATGCGATAAATTTCCCACGAATAGTATTGAACCTTTAAACCCGAATAAAACTTGAGACACCCTGAAATTGATGGAAGTAATAAAATCAGAAGTTCCGACCAAATTAGCAAACCATATAGTTCAATATCACAACCCAACGAAACATCAGAGTAGAGATTTAGACCCTTCCCCAACTTCGGTATTATCTTCATCGAATAGCTGTCGTCGAATATTCCACCCAGCAGTTTTCTCCAGGACAAGCACGTACCGTTGAACATTTTTTTCGGAAATAGCAGTATTCCGAAGTAACTTGCAATAAAGTGCTTTCTTTAATTCACCGACGTCGAATAGGAGCAACAATCCAGATGGAAAACGTCCCAAAAGTCCATTCATCGATTTAACAACGAGATTAGCCACGTACTAATCCATAGAAAGAATAACCCGATCGTAATTTATACTAAATAAACTACAGACAGGTCATAGTCTGAGTTTACAGCAGAATAAGTCAACTACAATCCGACGCGAATGACAGGTCAATGACGTTAATCACACAAGATCGTAACAACAAAGGCGATAAGGTGATCAATAACACTGGACTTTCACCGCCAACCTGAACGAACAATAAATAATAGTCGACATAAAATAATAAATTGCAAATAACTTATAAAAATTATAGTAACATTCAACCGCGAGAAAGAATAAATTAAATGTCCATTCACGCACTCCACCACGCCCTCGCAAATAAACTTATGAATATAAAAGAAAATAGTAGAAACTCACATCTCATGCCGCATAAACTTCGATGAATCACCAATCAACTAACACCGATCGTGGACGCGTTCGAAACCGAGACCCTTTACAAGATCGGATCTCGAGGAACGATGCCCGAATGCCTAATGGAGAGAGACAATCAGGTAATTTCGCACGCTACATTTCACATTTCATTTTTAACTAAAACTCACCCATACCGATACTCCATTGAAGTAAAATAAATCACTAACATCCATAATTTGCATGCACAGGCACGTCGAAAAAAGGATTTGTAATTAAATCTTTTATACGTTTAGATCGCAGAGACCCATATGACAGTTGGCACGACAATTTCCGAGTGACTCTCCAGATTCCGAGCGCTTCCGCCGCTCGATACCGCCAAGTGCTGTGGGATAACGGATATCTGTTATCCACCTATGGAGACTCTAGTTGGCCAAGAAGATCAGAATACCAAGCCGAGGAGATCGAATTACCGAGTATCGCGATTAAGCGCGATTAAGCGCGAGCCGGGCAAAAATCCAGCACGAGAAGCCCGCCAGCGAGCCGAATTCACGACCATGAAGATGGAGGAGCTAGAAAGAAAATACCACCGGAAAGCGATGTTAGCCAGACAACGGCTAGCTCAAGTGAATAGGGACATAGCAAGTGGAGCTATCCCGAGCACCGATGGATTCCCGCCAGAATATGGAGTGTCCTTCGAGTTAGACGACCTGAAGCTGATGCAGATGACAGCACCGACTAAATTGGTGTTACCGGAAAAACTCATTTAGTCAACACTTCGAAATCGACTCGGATCCCGTCAAACAGGCGATCATACGTATGCGAGCAGGCATCCCCAGTGGAACTCCAATAACAACAATCGAAGAAACGAACGTTACAACGACCATAAATGAATTGACCTGATATGTGGATTAGTTTTTGATAACAATAAATTTTTATGTTTCACGGGTTGTTCAATTTTTAGTTTCATAAATTAACTACTTTGATACTAGTATAACTAAAGGATATAAATTTTCTGCCTTTTGCAATAAATTTCTAAATATTTTATAGACAATAAATGATATAAAAAGGTAGAACGTTTTGTTATTAAACTTTGACCAACCAGAGAGTTAATATAAACCAACTGAGACGCACTAGACGCAGTTGTTAATACATCGTAAAAACAATTAAGAGAGAGGATCGATAGAATTGAATCAACATTTTAAGCGACTAATCATTTAAATATTATAATTTTAGAAATGAAAGCCACGAAAATATTACATCAAGAGTTGAAAGAACTTAGACGAGAAAATCAGCAGCTACACCGACAACTCCTACAACAGAGTCGAGAGATGCAACAGCTGAAAGCCACTTGGGCCGAACCCGAAAAAATGAAAGCGTTGTACCAGCGCCTCACTGCCGCACAACAGGGCTAGGAAGAGGAAAGAGTGTTGAACCAGGCGCAGCGAACACAAATCAAAGGACTGGAGGTCGCCCTGTCGGCATGCCAGGAGGGAAGTGCAGTGACTTACCCTCTGGTATTCGCTCCGGCACAATTAGCCTATCGCGACCAAGAAAAAGCCCAATCAACTAACAAGAAACCCCGATCACACGCTCGACCAGATCGAACCGAGCGGTTGCGAAGACGCGCCCAAGGAGTGGCCAAATGAAACAATAAACCCATGTCTGATGATAATTTGATTTGTTTGATATTAAATAAAAATTGTTTAGTTTAGTATGTCACTATTTGTAAGTAAATATAGAAAAGAAAAGTATTAAAGAGAAAGTAATAAAGGGACCTGAAATAGAAGACGGACATAGGCCTTCTAATGGCAGTCCGCTGAACCCGACATAGGACTTACCCTTAGCAGTTCTTATATCGGAACTCACCTTTGGACGTCCTGTGACCAGTGGTTACAGTACCAACGTTGCCTAGCAACGGGTAACCATTGGCGGGAGCAAAACTATTTTGTATGTTTGGGGTGAAGGTCATCCACACCACTAACCCCACAAATCTGTGATCTTGCTTAATCTTCCTCTAGCTGTATGGTCGCTCTTCCCTTGATTTTAATTCGACTCGCTCCGGCCAATTTTCAGCAGCCGCCTCGAGTATACAAAGGCGCCCTGCGTAGCGGTCCTGTGCATAACGCCAGACCCGACTGCGGACTGCCGAGGGGTTCACGAGGCATGACCCACGAGCTCAACTAAGGGTTTTCACCCACTAGCCGGCACGAGATCCGTCACATGAACCGTCTATTACAATACCATATATATATATATATAATTTACGGGGTTCGGACTATAGATATATATAAATATGATTAAAAATAATGAAATGAAACGTTACACATAGTTTAATTGAGAAAAGTTTACATCAACATAGAAAAATATGCATAAAATGACCACATAAAATCCTTACGTTCCAAATTTTCGATTTGAAGTCAGAAATCAATAGTTTAGTTAAGAGCATAAGATTAAAAATAATGAAATTCATCACTGTAATTATACTATTGTTGGGCCAGAACGTAAACGGCCTTGAAAAATGTTTAAATGGATCAGAAACACACACGCAAAAATAACATGCAATTTAAATAAACCTGGAAACACCAATTAAACCATATAAAATCTGAGAAATAAAAGAATTAAATATAAAATAATAAACATAAAAATAAATTAAAATATTAACAAAATGCACCAAGATCCGCACGATACCTACACAAATACAACAAGAAAACACAACAAATTCGACAAAATGGAAAAAATCAATTAAAGTTCATTAAAATGAAATTTAAATCGAAAATTTTGAATTAGTAATAATTCAATAAAAATTCGAAATAAAAAATTATAAAAATAAATCAAAAAAGAATAAAATTAAAGAATAGAATTTACTAGAAAATAACAAGGTCGAATTTTGTTTTACTGCATCAAATTTCACACGCGAGAAAAATAGGTATAAATACTGATCCATTTTCACATTTAACTTAACCATTTTTCGAACCATTTTTCAAACCATTTGAAATCGTTTGTAAACTATTTTGAAATCTTATTTTCAAATCGTTGTGAAACTATTTTAAAACCTTATTTTCAAGCTATTTGAACTAATTCAACTGATTTTAGGTGAGAAATATTTATGTTGGAACCCTCTTTCCACGTCACGTCCATTGCATCTCGGTAGAGCTCTGCTTGGCGTCGACGTGGGGAGAGAGGCATTTATGCTTTCTGTTATGATATTTTATGCTATTGTATGAAAATTTTTGGAATGGTTATGAAGGGTAATTCTGTCATTTTGTCCTAACTAATAAATATTATTAATATACATAAATTGTTTGATATCTATTTTTTCATAAACTAAATTAAAATGTCGAAATTTTTCCGGCCCACAGCCGACACATAACGCAAGTAAATAAAATCTACATAGTACAGATGCATGTAAGTGCGTGGAAAATCGCCAATGATATGTACCCGTGAAGACTCAGCGTGCGCAACGCAGCGGTCGTAACGTCAATATTTATCCCTATAGCTGAAGCGAGAAATAAGGAAGAAGTCTCTGGCTGCTTCCTCGTTCCTCAATTCTGTAAAATCGACCTAAAATTATATTACACACGGCTTAAAATCATCACACCGAGTAGTCCAGTGGGCACTCAGTAAATATAATATAAACACAATATGCGTCTAAGGCCTATTAAAGGGAAAGGGTACTTGGGTTAAATTAACTGAAATCGTTGTTATAACTATTTTGGATTAACATTTTGAAATAAATAAAATTTATTGGGAATCATTGAATTCGATTAAATTGAGATTATTGATAAAATTTAAAGCAACCATTGATTGTAAAAGTAAAGTGTTTTATGGCTTAAAATTAAAGTAAAAATGGGGTAAAGATAATTTAATGATCGTAGATTATTGATTAAAATTAGGGTAATGACAAATAATTTCATCAATTAAATTATTATAATTCATTTCAATAAAAGCAATCTGATCTTTGAGTAAGAACGAGTAATGTATTGATCTAATCAACCCCCGATAGAAATGAAAGTAATTAAGAATCGAATTCATTGATTTCAAATAAAGAAATGTATCAATTAAAAGTAAAATGATTCTCGAATGAAAGTATGGAACCCCTTTATTAAATTGTTGATTAAACGGCACGTAATTCACTGTTAATTCAGTTTGATAAAAGTGAAGAAGTGATTGAGTAAAATCAAGTGTTTAGATTAAATTATTGATTAAAAATGAAATGAATAAAAATAAATATATCGTTGCTTCAATTAAATCTATTCATTGGTAACAATTAAAATGAGTTTCGGGTAAACAGAAATATCTCATTGATTAAACTAAGTCAGATAATTATTGAGTAAAACCCACGTAAACTAGTTTTGGTAAAGTAAAGTATCAAATAAGAATAAATAATATAAGCTCCTTAATGAACTATGATTAGAGGATTAAAGATTAGAATTAAAGATGAGTTGAATAACCGTAAGACAGTTTCTTTAGTAAAAATCAAGTGATTTTCGATGTAAATTAAAGTAAAACTGGATGCACGGATTTAAAACTATTAGCATTAAAATAACTTTGTGGGCTAAAGTAATAGTTGATCCAAATAGCCTTAGGGAAGACTATTAGAAATTGGAATAACAGATGTCGATATTTATTGCTGATAATACAATCTCTTAATTCGAACTAGAATAATTTATAAATCTATAAAATAGGTTTCTTCAATTATCGTAAATTCAGGATTTACAGCAAATTGATTAGCGGTAAAGTGAATGAATATTTACGTAAATTAAATTAATATGATTGATAAAACCAAAGTTTAAGATAAGCGAAAATTTGTATTAATATCACATTATTGAACAAATGAAGTTCCACACAGCGAAATCATTCCAACAGAAGGGTATCGCATCTATTTAGAAACCTCGGTAAGCGTAGAAGTTCTCCTAAAATTTGCTAATAAAGTACATTCAAACTAGTCAACGAAATAACTTACCGGAAATTGAGATATTCGAGTGTAGGCGAACATTTGACCAGTAATTCTGAAAATACGACACGACTAATACAAGCACCGGATGTAAACAATGTAAATCACCTTAGTCAACCGCTTAAGTTGTAATGGTAAAATCCGCCGGAAATCGTTCGCCCACCAGGATACACCTACACGCGACTAAGTTATCTCGGATCAACATCCGGCCTAAATCTTAAAGTTCGAACAACTATAATTAAAGTTAGTAAACAAACTTTAAATCAATGTACAGATTCCCTCAAGTCAATGTACGAGTATCCGCCTACATGAAAAAATCTTAATGTTAAGATGCATGTATCAAATAAGTTAAACATCAGGTTATCTCATCCATATGATTAATTATATATCACCCCATGAAGAAGTACACCCAAGAGCCAGGTCTGTAAAACTTGTAGATAAACCGCTCACCCGTTTCACAAAGTTACGACGGAAAGTGACGCTAATAGAAATCAATAGGATTAATTTGTATGACACCCTTACTAGTAACATAGACACAATCTGCTTGCTAATAACTTAGAATGGTGAATCAATCGAACCTAATAACAGTAATGTTTAGACATGTCGCCCAAACGAATTACCAGACGAGAGACCGCCAAACAGGAACAGACAGGAGTCCCGCCAACCATGAGAATACTCGACCAGTTGCAACGATCATGTCTCTCGGAACGGCAATATCCAGCTGCGGAGACCTACCTGCACGCACAGGACCTCCTCACCCAATGGGAAAGAGTGCAGGAGCAGTAGATTTACAGGTGGTTAAGGCAAGGATGTATCTTGCGAACGTGGTGGAAGACATCCTTGCCGGGCGGATTGCCGTCGCCTATCCACCTCACCCAGTTCGAGACACCAGAAGACCCTATACCGTTGAGGCTCTCAAACGGAGCCTGAAGAGATATTGTCCGGACGAGTAAACCAACAATGACAGACTTTATGTAGTAACTGATTGAAAATATTAGAAGACTACGTGTTATTTTTTTTCTTATAGCTAGAGTTATTGTGTTTTGTTTAACGAAATAAACAATTATATAACTTGATCAATAATAAACTAACATCATCTCTCCGCAGGCAGATAAGAACCTAATCTTGAATGATCATGAGGGACAGAGCAAAGCGAGCATAGGTCTTCTATCGACAGCTCGTGAACCCGAGGGTTGTCCGAGCAACTATAGTACTAGCACATGGTACTCAATTTTTGCGGGCAATCCACCACTTGAACACATTACCAACGTTGCCTAGCAACGGGTGCCAAGTGGCGATTAGCATCATTTTGTATGGCGTTACGAGGGCAACCACCGGTTAGTTCAAACAAACAATGAAACCCTGTAACCCACCATACAAATTTGGGGGCTCAGCCGGGATAGAATGATTTTCTTGTGCAACAAGCAAGGGACATAAAGCATAACAGAAAAATGTCGGGACGACATTTTGCCGAACCCCGGAGAGATGAAATATAGAGTTCAAATATTGTAAAGATCGATTGTAAAGATGGATGAGAAATTGCAAAGACCGATGAAAAACGAACAACCTGACTACAAATCAAGAGAGTAAACATTAGACGACATTGAAGCTTTGTTATTTGGAAAGACCAAAACAATCAAGTTAAGAAACAACAGAGAATTCTGTCAGAACACCCTCAGCCGGGATTGAATGATCTTCTTGTACAAAAACCCAAGCAAACAAACTGACATGAAATTATGTTAAAGTTATATAGATATCAACGTCAAAGCATTCAACATCCATCAATACTTGACGACACAACACCCTTGTAAGATACCAACGATACTCACAAGACGCATAAGCAAACAACACATAATTAAAAGGGCAAAATGCGGGATAAAATGAAATGGGGTAGGTAAGGGAATAACGATAAACTACGGGGGAAAGCAATAGAACCAAGTAGAGAAGTCAACGATAATAGAATAAATTACAACGAGTAGTGATTAAAATAGTAGTTGATAAAATGAAGCAAAATATATTAAAAGACTAAAAATTCAATGAAGTTAGTTAATTAGTATTTAAATAAATTTAAAGGGGTAATTAAAAGAGATTTAATAATTTTAGATGGAACCAACAAAAATAATAGAAAAACTAAAGAGTATCTTAGACATCGAAAACGATAATCTTGAGGAACTAATGAACAAACAAAAATTAATTAAAAAAGCTAAAGAGGATATAGCAACGATTTCAAACCTGTACTCCGATGAACATTGCATATTAATAAAATTGATCGACATTGATGAAGATGTAACAACCGAAAGAATATATGAAATTCTATCCATGAGATTAGAGATAACCAAATTTGGGAAAAGCTGGAACAAGTTAATGGAAAAAGTCAAAAACATTGAAGACGAGATTGCAACAACAATGAAAGAGCAAACTAAGGCTTATTCAGAATGTTATGCGTGCAAAACAGAGGAAGCACGAGTAATGGTGATACCTTGCGGACACCTGAGTTATTGTCATGGATGCGCACAAGAGTCGCACTGTATGTTATGCCAGCGAAAGATAAAAGAAAGACTAACGGTTTACTTTCCATGAATTGTTATGATGAAATGAAATAAATGTGTATTATGCATTACTTGAATTATTATTAGATGATAAGACGAATATAAAAGAAATATGCAATGTTTGTAAATAATAAAACCACCCGACAACGATAAATAAAGGTAATAGACCAAATACATGAAAGCCGAATTAGGGAAATAATTAAAACACATGCACAGAGACACAAGATATTGGACGGAAAAATTTCGACAACCGAGTTTCCTAGTGTATAATTCTTTTGTTTTATTGATATTATTGTTTTATTGATATTATATTGAGATAGGACGAGGAAAAATGGTTAACCTGAGCTATCAAACGATAGTACGCTCACCCAAGGGAAATCCTGATCAACCCTACTAAGAAAGGAACTGGTAGGCCAAGTCGCGTATGTCAGCAAGTAACCGGCGAGAGATTGATCACCTCTTTTGGGGAGCTTGTTGATGCGATTACCACAAATTTTGAAGGGGGAGCGAAGAGATAGACCGAGAGGTGAGAGAAAGAGTGTACACGGAACAGAATTAATAGTTTTGAGTAAAGGTACCTAGAGATGACTTCTTTTTTCCCTAGCTGGTGGTGAGGCACCAGAGGACAGCTACGGACTGTCGTGTTCAGGTTGTTATCAGCCAAGGGACTGATGGCGCTGAGCCGTTCGATACAAAAACCCGGATCACACACCGAGTATCGAACGATTCTTTTTTCCGCTGGGAGGAACTCGATACAACAACCCGGATCCCACACCGAGTATCGGGGCCAAACGGTAGGTGAGATGTGAACTAACCGGTAAATGGTTCATACTCAAAATGTCCTACTAAAGCCAGATGAGAGCGGCCGAATTGAGCCGAGAAATCTGATGGAAGGAGCGGGTAGAGATTTGATAGTTTATTTCCCGCTCCCACATTTAATCGCTTCCTTTTCTTTTCACTATTCGGGAAATCAAGTAAACCGCTTTTGGAACTTGATTGAACGTCTAGGCATTTCCATACTTTTATATTCTCCGAGGTACACAACCCGGATCCCACACCGAGTACCAAATATCCGAATGGCGGTGAGTAAAGCGTAACCGGAAGAATGCGCGGCCAAAAGACGCCATGGCTTGAGAGTCAGTGTGAGGCCTCAAACATACCCAAAAGTCACTGATGAGCTCAAGTCCGGTGAAACAATGAGAGATACGAATATGAGTAAAGATGAAATTGACAGAATATGATTATGATCAGATACTAGAGGCCATAGAGTGCCGGATGATTATGATCAGATATTAGAGGCCATAGAGTGCCGGATGATTATGATTAGATATTAGAGGCCATAGAGTGCCGGATGATTATGATTAGATATTAGAGGCCATAGAGTGCCGGATGATTATGATTAGATATTAGAGGCCATAGAGTGCCAGATAAGATATGATATGAGTAAGGATAAAATATGATTATGGATAGATATTAAGGTCACAGATGACCAGTAAAGGAGTTAAAAGCCGAAGGCCGAAGAGCCAACGGAAATCATAGATGGCATAGAGCGCCAGCGACTGAGGATTAAGTAACGAATTTTTGGGAGACATAGGAAAAATAATTAATGGATTGAATGAGAGTATGAATATGATGATTTATATTATTGATATTATGGTATAGATAATTGATACGACTATATAGATAACTGATAAGACTATATAGATAATTGATACGAGATTAATAGATAATTATTACGAGGAATAGATAATTAAAAATAGACTTAAAATGAGGGGGGTGAGTCGGATAAAGAAGACCACCACGATAAATGCGAACAAGGGATGATAACGTATATAGTATAGTAAACGGAGGAGAAATTAGTATAGAGTATAGAATATTGGAGTGTTATTTATTTTTAGGAATCAATAGTCAAACAAAGCAATCCAAGTCAAGTGCAAAGCAAAGCAAAGGAGAAAATATTTCAGAGCAAACGACAAAGCAAGTGATAATAGAGAAACTTGAATAAACGAGTAGAAAAGAATTTGGAATAAACGTCAAAGTAGTCACGAGCAATAAGCAACCAGAATTTCAAAGCAACCAAAGCAAGAAAAGATAAACGATAAAATCAGTCAAGCAAACGAATAACCGTAAACATTGATAGCATCAGCAACCACACGAGAAGCAAAAGCCAAGAGAATAGAGAAAAAAGTTTATTAAAAGCGGAAGAAAAGAAAAAAGTTCGCAACGGTAGAAGTGTCAAAACCGGAGTATCAATTACAGCAGCGACAGGAACCGGCACAGATAGTGGATTAACCGACGTTGAATTCAACAGTAGCGAAGAAAACGAAATAAACGATATAGAAAACCGGTTGCCAATAATAGAACCAGAAAACGAGGAAGAGAGATTAAAAAACTTAAACATTAACCCAAACATGGCAAATTCCACAAATTCCAACATGACTTCAATTCCGGATGCAAATACAATGTTAAATAACAACAATGTGATGGTAGGAGAATTCAGAGAAAAGTTTAGAGGAGAACCATTCGACGGTAGTCTCAATAAATTGGATACATTTATAAAGGAATTTGAAGTGTATAAAAACATCTGTCACTGGACAGATCAAAAAGTAAAAGAGCGATTACCCTTGTATTTGAAAGGGAGCGCACAAGATGTATTCGTGGAAGAAGCAAGAGACGCAACAAAATTGACAACATGGACAGAGATTAAAGAGTTCTTAATAAAGATATTCGGGATAGAGAAAAAGGGGAATAGGAAGATATTAGACTTCCTACATCGAAAGCAAAGACGAGACGAATCAAATGCAGTGTACGCATGCGAATTAAAGAAATTGTGTAAAGAAGCCTTCGGAGAAGCAGATTTGCCCGAAGACAAAATGGTAGATGTCTTCATAAGAGGAATCAAAAGAGAAGACATACGAGCCAACCTTGGATGCTTGGCACCAGAAACGTTAGATAAAGCAGTAGCAATCGCAAATAGATGTGAAGCCCATCTAGGACTGGGATATCAAGTGGCAGTCTTGGCCACAGAACCAACAACATCAACAGTCAATGCCAACAATCAAAACAACAATACCAATCCAGCTATGAATCAATTCATTCCAAGAGCACAGCAGATGTTCAAGCCACCAGCAACGAGAAATCCGGAGGATAGAGGTAATAACCAAGTAAGTTATAATAATAATTTCAGGAACAATCCAAATGCAAATGAAAAATGCTCCACATGTCAAAGAATAGGACATCGGTCAGAGAATTGTTTCCGAAATTACAACTGCCAGATATGTGGTAAACGAGGGCATACTGAGAAAATATGTAGACAACTTAATAGCAAAGCATGTTACAATTGTGGTCAACAAGGACACCTCGCAAGACAATGTAACATGAGGGGAGAGTCAAATCAACCAAGACCAAACAATAATCCTATGGGAAATCCACAAATTAACGTGATGCAGGAAATAGATATGCTACGAGAAACACTACAACGAATGCCCATGGAATTAAAAGAGATGATGCAACAAATGCCCACCAATATACAACAACAACGAATCAACGTAATGAGAAGCAATGAGGAGATTCAAGAGCTGCGAACTAGAGAATATCAAGAGCAACAACAAGCTGAATGGCAGAGACTACAAACAGAGGAAGCCCAGGAAATCCAGCAAAGATGGGAAAATCGAAAACAAACCCCGAAGAGAATTAATATAATGAGAATGGAAATTCCAGATGAAATTCACACTGCGGAGCAGTGTGTTGAGAACGAAGGGGGAGGAAATATGATAACTGATAACGAGAAAACAATCGAATTAAATACGATGGAGAAAATAGAGGCCATCAAAGAATTTGCAGAGGAGGAAAAACAAAGACGGCGACAATTAAAAGAGACGACAACGGAGAAACCGAATGAACCAGAAACCCAAGAGATTAAACAAGCAGAGATGATGATAACGGAAGATCAAAATGAGAAAACATTAGTGTACGAGATAGATGAACTCGAAAAAGAAATTATGACACAAAAGACAGAGAGTACACTCGAGAAAATAAAGCAAGAGGAAGCTCTAGAACAAGAGGAAGATCAATTAAAAGAAAAAGAAGCAATCCTAAAACAAGAGAAAGCGGAACTAAGAAAGAAGGCACTAATATTAAAAATAGATGGAGCATTGAAACATCTAGAACAAGAACAAGCACTAGACCAAAGAATAGAAGTGCTGGCAAAGAAAGTTCTATCTCAAGAAAGGGAAGAACCAAAATTAGAACTACAAAGAGATGAACAGGAAGCATCAACGTCACAAGGAAAAGAAAAGATATCAGAGCCAATAATAGCAAAAAATCGAATCCAGAGGATACTGCTACAAAAAATAATGATATTGATTACGTCCATCAAGTTAACGGAAGCCGACGAAAACATCACAAAGGAAATAAAATCGTTCAGAATACGAACAATAAATGAGAAAGGAATCTCAAGTAAAGGAATATGCTTACAACTGACGATGAATACAAGCATAAGTTGCCAATTCGATTCCATAGGAAAACCAGGAAAGATGGAAATACGACCCGAAAATTCATCATCATGCCCGACCACCAAAGACGTATGTAGAGATGCTACAGAAGATAGAAACGTAAAAATCCAAGTAAAACCAGGGATAGGCAAATTACGAATAATAAACAGAGGAATAGAAACCATTGAACAAGTATGTATACAAAATAAAATTATCGATTGTTGGAAAATGAATATGAAAGCAGGAAAGAAATGTGAATGGGATAGCCTAGAAGGAAATGCGGAATATATAATATGTGCCAACAACGACATTATAATAACGTGCACATTAACCAAAACCCTGGGAGAGAAATTCACAACACCAAAGGAAGAGGCATACAAACGTCGAGCACGAGAAAACAAAGAAATAATAATAAAAGTAGAATCAGATCCAAAGAGTGGAGAGGAAATAATAGTCGAAAATATGGGCAAAGAACCCATTACAAAAGTCTGTATATTTGAAACCAAAAAGAACGGAACGATAAATGAAAGAATCAAATGTCAAGCAAAGGAAGATATCAAAAATCGAAAATACCGCATCCCAACTAAAAGAAAGCGTGGAAAGTATATAGTACACGTTCAGAAAGGAAGAGATGATTACTGGAAATCAATAACAAGAAAGTCACTAGAAGCAACTACGACAAAACGTCCAGAAAAAGAAACAAAAGAGGAACCGTACCAACGCCAGATCAGAGAAAGTAAAGCAGTAATAATAAACATAGAATCGAATGCAGCAAATGAAGAGGAAATACTAATTGAGAACACAGGTGAAAAACCTATCACGAAAATCTGCATATACGAACCCAAAGGAAACGAAACAGTAAACAAAAGAATCCAATGCGAAACAAGCAAAACTATAAAGAATCGAAAGTATCGCATACCGACGAAAAGAAAACTCGGAAAATATGTAATAAATATCCAAAAGGGAACTCATGAGCATTGGAGAACGATAACAAGGAAACTACCCAAGTCAAATGCGACAGATCAACCTATAACAAAACAAGCTGAAGAAAAACAAGTAACGAAACATGGAAAAAAGGAATGATCATGGACGACAGCCATCTTTCAATTCACGAAGCATTACAACTCCAGAAAGCACTTAAGAATGTACAACCAAAGGAAGGAATAATGGAGACAACCAATGCAAGAGAAAATACAACCATGCAGCCTAACGAAAAGAATTACATGATTAAAATGATCTGGATAACAACAGCGGTAATAAGTAGCGTAGTAATGCTGATAATAATTCAATTAGTGAGAACTACCAAATGCAGAAAGAAGCCAACGAAGAAAAGATTATGGCCAGCAGTAGAAAAATTCAATTACGATATCGAATTAGGACAATACGATGCAGAAAGAACTGAGGAATATGAAATAATAGGAAATTCCAGTACAAGTGGACTCTGGTTAAAAGAACCGCCCATTATCGAAGCACAACAATGGTCAAATGAATTTGATGTATATCAGATAACGAATGAGAAATACGGGGATATACGGACATTGCGTATAGAGCCCCCGGAGACGATGGTTTAAGACAAAGAAAGGACATTGTATATAGTGTAAAATATTATGTAGTATAATAGTCGTAATAGTATGCATATATATATATAAATATTGTACAAAATGTGTCAGAAATAATGAGCAAACAGAAACGAATGTCGATGAATTAATGAGGTATT
Organism: Schmidtea mediterranea; assembly: GCA_022537955.1. Taxonomy (NCBI): domain Eukaryota; kingdom Metazoa; phylum Platyhelminthes; order Tricladida; family Dugesiidae; genus Schmidtea; species Schmidtea mediterranea. The sequence goes on from CM039679.1 coordinate 282,900,944, forward strand.
ATAATCAACAGATGAATCCGAATAATGCGAATCAACAAAACCAAGTCAGAATACCACCGTTCACAGAAGGAAGTCAACAACCAGCAGCTGCCAATGTACCTATAGAGATTGTGGAATTAGATCAAGGAATATATCAAGATCCAGGAATTGAGGCAACATGGAGACGGCAATGCGAATTAATGACACTAATAACAAACAATGCGCAAACTCAATGGACAAATACTCATCTAGTATTAACGGAAAGTGTGAATAGAGGACTACAACAAGCCATAAGACTAGAAGAGCAACAGAGAACAATACTGCAATTACAAAGAATGAATGAACAATTAGCAGATCAAGTTAGATGGCAAGCTGATGAAATTAGAAGACTACGTAACAACCAACAGCACGTAGATCCAGCAAGTTGGGTGGAATGGATAGCATCGATGCCAGAATTCACCCCAGAACCGGATTCAACAGTAGAATAAAAATAAAGCGTACCTTGTAAATAAGTAAAAATAAAACGATAGAAGTAAAGCAACGTCGAATAATCAGAAAATTTTGCAGATATGCAGACAATCATCGATACATAAAATTAGAAGTAGAGAAACCAGACAAGACGTTGTAAAGAGAAAAAGAAAGTGTAAATAAATGTAAATAAATAATAAAAATCAAATAAAAATCAAAAAATTACAAATAACCAGAAAAATCAGAAAAACAAAAATTCAAAAATTAATGACAATATTTAGATGGCAAGCGGAATCAGCGAAGAGACAACGGTACAGATGAGAGAAGGAGCAGATTCGATATGGACGAGATTATGGAAAAAACCAGAAGAGGAAGAGAAAGTTAATACACTTGCAGCAGCAATTATATACTATAAAGACTACGACGGAATAAGACGGCCAACGCAAATCATAAAAGCGATATACTCACAAAGGAGAGTGAGAGACGAGGAGCTGAGAAAAGAGGAACAGAGATATTTGACGTTTAAAGATAATAAAGTATTTACCGACCAGCAAAGCAAAGAAATGGCTGCAGAAGGATTTTATTTTACGGGAACACCAGAACTACCAGACGAAGTAACATGCATCTATTGTAAAGGAAAACTCGCAAAATGGGAAAAGGGAGAGACAGCAAAACGAGAACACCTGAGGAAATTTTCAAACCTGCCCTTTAGAATTAATATTGGATCGTAAGACCAAGCGATGAAACAGACAGAAGGATTCGACAGCGGAAGTAGACCAAGATGAAAAAGGAGGCGAGAGAATAGATAACGATAATAAAGAGTCGAAGATCCAGCAGAACAAAAGGGAAAAGAGACTATAAAATAGAAATTAAGAGAGAATTAAAACGTTCAAAAGGAAATCCAAGAGCAGCAGAAATTTGCCGAGTCAAGGGTATGTCAAACAGCCAGAAGGAATAATGTGCGAAGGATGCAAAAATCAACAGCCAATCCCAGATCATGAAGTCAAAGCTAAGCATAAAGGAATGGTATGTATAACAAGAAAATGATCAAAGAATAGAAGTAAAATTACCGACCAACAATGGAAGATTTTAGATCGACCCAAAACGGAACCAATAATGTTACTTATCAGATATATAGATACTCAAGGTTATCGAGGAAATAAATCAAAGAAAGGTAGCTAATAATTTGGAGATGGTAGCGACTCGACACAAAGAGCAAGTAATCCGGCAATCAAGAGCATATCAGGAAAACCGTAAAGAGATCGAACAAATCAATAATAAAAGAAGTATTTTGGAGCAGTAATCAATGGTGACATGTTTGCAAAAACATGTAGAAATAATTTATATTGCCCCTTGTGAATATGGTCACAGTGAATGCATGCGGATAAAAGTGATATATTGCCAGTAGTAGAATGCCGATCAACGGCGGATCAAAAGGAATTCCGTTTTCGCTGATCAGTAATAAAAATGGAAGCACATGTAAAAATGTAATACAGATAAACCAAACAAAAATTATAAAATCAAAAACCACAAAAATCGAGATGAGTTAAAATATGAATAATTTTGAAGATGATGAAAAGAGAGAATAATCGATTATTAATATTAGAAAACAGTTATGAATCCAAACGAGAGCAAAAGAAGTTGTAAAAGAGCTGACGAGTCAAAACCAGCAATCAAGATCAACCAGAGTCAATAAAAGTACGTGAGGAATAGAATTATGGAGAACAAGAACGTTACAATTAAGAAATGCTACTAATCGCAGAAGAGGAATTAGTAAAGGAGACTCTGAAAACGAAAATGATGAAAGAGAGTGGGAAAACAAACTAGAACAAAAATAACTTAACCGAAGGAAAAGAGAAAACGTAATCAAGAAAAAGAGAATGAGAAGGAGTTTATGCAAACCAAATCAGAATCAAAAACAATAGGAAAGAGATACAAACCTTGAGCAAGGAAGCGGATCAACAAAGTGAAATCGAAAGATGCGAGAAGTAAAAAGACAAAGAAGCAAGAATACGAGAAGGAGAGAACGATAAGATTATACAAAAATGCAGGAGGAAATTGGGCAAATAGCACCCCAATACCGAATAAGAAGAACCAAGAGAACCCAAGGAACTAAGCCAAAAGAGTGGGCAAAACGACAAGCAGATAAGCTGGAAATCAAATGGACCAGAAGATAGAAAACAATCAGAAGTAATTGGGATTCGCGGATAGACAGATTATATTCGAATACCGAAGAGGAGACCAACAAAGACTATAAAGCTAAATGGGAAAAACGCAAGATCAGATTAATAAACTGAGACCAAGGCCAAAACAGCAAAGAAATTAGAAGAGCCCAGAACGATAGACAAGAAAGAATGCTGACAGATAACTGATCAAGCAAGAAAATGGCGAATAGAGTGCAGAATATTGAAGACACGAACGCGAAAACAATCTAACTATATATGGAAATTAGAGCAGGAAATTGCGTATAAACAGAACCAAATAAAGAGATTGGCAGATCGAGAAGGACGAAAAGCTCTACCGACAAAGACGAATACAACGAAAAAAACGAAAAGAAAGAATGGATCAAACTAGAAGCAGGAAAATGGAAGGACCATACCAGGAAGCCAAAAGATATAAGACACTAACCCAAGAAATTGCCTGAATACCGAAGAATTGGGGAGCTATGGGAGCATTGAAGAGCAAAACATACAACACTCGACGATTACAGTAACCAAATACAACATTAGAATCAATCGACGAATTCAGAAAGAATACAAACAATAACAGGCTCAGAAACCGAAAAGGCCCCAGAAATGGATTGATCAATTAATAGAAGATACTGGAACCTTAAATGAAACACGGATGAAAGACGGTCAAAACAACAATTAAACGAGGAAAACAGAATCCAGCAGAGTGAACGGAACGAGGATTGCAGTATTTAAAGAGATCCAGTTGAGACATCAACACGAAGTCAATGAACAGTTGAAAGAACAAGGGAAGTAGAAATAAAACGATGAAGCAGGAATTGAGGAAATGAGCAGAACTTGAGGAAGAATGAAAAGTTAAAGAGCGTTAGAAAACACGCACGGTTGGAACGCGATTGTGAGGATTAACGAAAATGCGGAATATTTTCCTATCTCTTAGACGAGAGATACAATATCAACGCCTTGCGTGAAGAGATAAATACGTTAACCGCACAATCCTGCTTATAGCCGTTAATATCGGACGGAAAAGCCAACCCAAATACCGCCGAACCCGAATGAAGGATTCGGGGAGACAGGAACGAAACGATATGTAAACTTAAAGAGAAAATTGTAAAAAGTGTAAAAAGACAAAAAAAATGAAAATGATAAAAACAAATTGTAACGATGTTATTTAGCATGAATTCGAATGAAATAGAAATGAAATGAATCTAGAAGACGGAAAATGCATACCAAGGCCCAAAACAATTAGTAGAACCAATCAAGCCAGAACCCACTGAGATATTGCACGTAAAAATGGAGAACGAAAGAAAAGAATGGGCAAGAGCTAGTGGAACAAGATTCAGAAATCGCTCCGGAATAAATCACAACTAATACAATCAACAGTTAGCCAATATGATAACGAAAACTAAATCCAGACCAGGGAGAAAACAGGATCAAAAGAGAAAAATGAACCGATAAGCAGAATTAGCTGAAATAAAAACCCGTGTATATCTAGGAATTATTGGAAAACCGAAGGCAGAGAAAATGAGAGACAGCAGAAAAAGCGAACAAGATATGTAATCTAGAAGACAGTTTGTAAAGAGCCAGAGAGATAAAGAACATCAACAACCCTAGGAGAATCCAAAGCGCTAACAGAAAACTCAAAACAAACGAAAGCTGGAAAAACAAACAACCAAACGAGTCAATAAAACGTCAACATCAGAGAAGCAAGCGAAAGAAGAAATCTCCAAATGAATCACATCAAACCAAGGTAATCAAAGAAAAAAGAACGACTAAAAGAACTCCAAAAATAACCGAGCGATTAATAAAAGCCCAAGTCCTAATAATGAGATCAAAACAAAACAAAAGAGGAGTGCGCGTCACTCAACCCCAGAAAAGAGAAAGAGTAAAAGGGCTAAACTCCACTGTAAATAAACGAAATAATCTGTAAATAAATGGTAATTGATTAGTAAAAAAAGAAGTTTATGAACCCAAACTGGTGATAATGATAATGAATAATAAAGAAGAATGTGACACTGAAACCGTTGGAAAAATGCGAGAAAACCCAACCCTTCAGAAGAGAAACAGTCACCTGTGCCGAATTTCAAAGAAATTTGCAGTAAATCCCGATAATGAGGAATGTCAACAGATAAACCTCCAATGATGCTAATGCTCACAAAAGAAAACAAAGGACGAATTGAAAACAAATAATCGAGAGAATCCCAAGCAATGTACACCCTACTGACATAATGAAGAGATAGCCAATATAAAAATGAGAAACCGAAGATAAAGAAACTAGAAAAATATCATCAGACAAATTCCAGAGAAAAGCCAAAGCGAATCCAATACACCAATCAAGAATCAAAGAATCGCCTATCAATCAAAAGCCAACAAGGAAACAAATTAAACAGAGAAAGTGAACCCATACAATCTAAATCGAACCTATACTACGATTAGTAAACATTAACCATAATACTCCTAATAGCTGTCTCATCCTCGGCCTAACAAAAAACAGCAAAGGCCAAATACCACCAAATTCAGAAATTCAGAAATAATGCTCATTCAAATCCGAATAAATCAACGAAACAACGACACTGCAAACTCTCGCATATTTCTATCAATCACCCTCTCAAAGATCAACCCAGCTCGAAAGCGAAACCCAGCCGTAGCGATTCATCGAAAGCCAATATAACTGAATTTACATTGATTGATAACTCATACTGTCTATAGTGAATTTGAACTGATATTGATTTACATTGAATATTGACTACACATTGATATTTGATTAGGTACTAGGTAGCCGGACCTTAAGTCCAATCTTTTTACCTTGATGATTTAACCTTACCGTAAAAATTTTTTTTTTATGAATGTGAATATGGAAATGAAAATGTTTATCATTTTGAAATCAATCGAATTGCGGGTCGCAATTCTACGGACCCCCCGATGTGTTTATGTTGGGCCAGAAAGTAAACGGCCTTGAAAAAAAATGTTTAAATGGAATCAGAAACACACACGCAAAAATAACATGCCATTTATAAACCTGGAAACACCAATAAACCATTAAAATCTTGAAGAAATAAAGAATTAAAATTTAATAAAAAAATAAAACTAAAATAAATAAAATATTAAACAAAATGCACAAACCCACGATACCTAACACAAATACAAAAGAAACACAACAAATGACAAAGGAAAATCAATTAAAGTTCATTAAAATGAATTTAAATCGAAATTTGAATTAGTAATAACAATAAAATTCGAAATAAAAAATTATAAAAAATAATCAAAAAGAATAAAATTAAAGAATAGAATTTACTAGAAATAACAAGGTCGAATTTTTGTTACTGCATCAATTCACAACGCGAGAAAAATAGTAAAATACTGAAACTTTCACATTAACTTAACCATTTTTTTGAACATTTTTCAAACCATTTAAACGTTGTAAACTATGAAATCTTATTTTCAAATCGTTGTGAAACTATTTTAAAACCTTATTCAAGCTATTTTGAACTAATTCAACGATTTTAGGTGAAAATATTTATGTTGGAACCCTCTTTCCACGTCACGTCCATGCCATCTCGGTAGAGCTCTGCTTGGCGTCGACGTGGGGAGAGAAGGCATTTTATCTTTCTGTTATATATTTTAAGCTATTGTAGTGAACATTTTGGATGGTTATGAAGGGTAATTCTTTATTTGTCCTACTAATAAATTATTAATATACATAAATTGTTTGATAGTAATTTTTCATAACTAATTAAAATGTCGAAATTTTCCGGCCCACAGCCGACACATACGCAAGTAAATAATGCTACAAGTACAGATGCATGTAAGTGCGTGGAAAATCGCCAATAGATATGTAACCGTGAAGACTCACGGCGCAACGCAGCGGTCGTAACGTCACTATTTATCCCTTAGCTTGAACGAGAAATAAGAAGAAGCTCTGGCTGCTTCCCTCGTTCCTCAATTCTGTAAAATCGACCTAAAATAATTAAACACGGATTAAAACATCACACCGAGTAGTCCAGTGGGCACTCAGTAAATATAATATAAACACAATAATCCGTCTAAGGCCTATTAAGAAAGGGTACTTGGGTAAATTACTGAAATCGTTGTTATAACTATTTTGGATTACATTTTGAAATAATAAATTTATTGGAGAATCATTGAATTCGATAAAATGAGATTATTGTAAATTTAAAAAGCAGCCATTGATTGTAAAAGTAGTGTTTTATGGCTTAAATAAAAGTAAAATGGGGTAAAGATAATTTAATGACGTGTTATTGATTAAAAATTAGGGTAAAACAAATAATTTCATCAATTAAATTATTATAACAATTCATTTCAATAAAAGCAATCTGATCTTTGATAGAACGAGTAATGTATTTGATCTAATCAACCCCCTGATAAGAAATGAAAGTAATTAAGAATCGAATTCATTGATTTCAAAAAAGAATTATCAATATTAAAGTAAAATGATTCTCGAATGAAAAGTATGGAACCCTTTATTAATTGTTGATTAAACGGACGTATCGACATGTTAATTCAGTTGATAAAAGTGAAGAAGTGATTGATAAATAGTGTTTAGATTAAATTTTGATTAAAATGAATGATAAAATAAATATTGTTGCTTCAATTAATATCTATTCATGGTAACGAATTTAAATGAGTCGGGTAACAGAAATATCTCATTGATTATAACTAAGTTCAGATAATTAATTTACGAGAATAAAAACAC